>CAUYQS010068454.1:0-11633 GCA_963574585.1 Otolemur crassicaudatus | reverse complement strand
GCCCTACTCCTTTGAGCCACAGGCTCCGCCCTATACATAATTTTTTTAAATGTATTATGTTTGTAAATTGTACTTATGTTGAAATTAAAAATATATATATTACAATACTATTTTTGTGTTCTATGAAAATTTTTGTTGCTCTATATAGACCAAATTTTTAATTAAGAACCACCACCCCCCGCCCCGGTCAATGGTGTCCAGCTTTACCAATGTTAAAATCTGGTCACCTTAAGCTACAACCAAAAAATAGCCAGGCGTTGTGGTGGGTGCCTATAGCCCCAGCTACTTGGGAGGCTGAGGCAGGAAAATCACGTAAGCCCAAGTTGGAGGTTGCTGTGAGCTGTGACGCCATGGCACTCTACTGAGAGTGACATAGTGAGGCTCTTATCTCAAAAAAAAATTAAAAAGCCAAATTCTGAAGCTGAAAAGAACAATAACTGAAATGAACAATTCAGTAGAGTGATTCAACAGGACATTAGGACAAGCCAAAAAAAGGATTGGCAAAATTGAAGATAAAGTATCTGAAATTATTTGGTCTGAGGAAAAGAAAGAAAAAAAAGTGAAACATAAACAGACCATTAAAGACTTGTGAGACATCAAGTGTACCAAATATACATTATAGAAATCTCAGAGAGAGAAGAGATGGCAAAATAGGCAGCAAAAATATTTGAAGAAATAATGGCTGAAAACTTCCCAAATCTGATTAAAACATCCAAGAATCTTAACAAACTCCAAGGAAAAAAACTGAAAGGGATCCACAATGAGGCACATAGTCAAATTGTCAAACTCCATAGACAAAGAAGAGAATATTGAAAGCAGCAAGATAGAAGTGACTCATCATGTACAAGAGATCTTCAATTAAAATGGCAACTGATCTCTAACCAGAAACTATGGATGACATTTAAAGTCTTGAAAAAAAAACTGTCAACCAAAAATTCTATAACCATCAAAAATATTTTTTGAGGCTCGGTGCCTGTGGCTTAAGTGGCTAAGGCACCAGCCACATACACCTAAGGTAGCAGGTTCAAATCCTGCCAAACAACAATGCCAGCTGCAACCAAAAAATAGCCGAGCATTGTGGCAGGCGCCTGTGGTCCCAGCTACTTGGGAGGCTGAGGCAGGAGACTCACTTGAGCCCAGGAGTCGGAGGTTGCTGTAAGCTGTGATGCCACAGCATTCTACCCAGGGGGACAGCTTGAGGTTCTGTCTCCAAAAAAAAACTATTTTTTGAGATAACCTCATTATGTCACCCTTGGTAGAGTGCCATGGTGTCACAGCTCACAGCAACCTCAGACTCTTGGGCTTAAGCAATTCTTTTACCTCAGCCTCCCAAAGAGCTGGGAATACAGGCACCCACCACAACGGGCAGCTATTTTTTTTTTTGTAGTTGTCATTGTTTAGCAGGCCTGGGCCAGGCTCGAACCCACCAGCCCCAGTGTATGTGGCTGGCGCCATAACCACTGAGCTCCAGGTGCCAAGCTACCATCAAAACTTTTCTTCAGGCCAGATGCAGTGGCTTTTTCCTGTAATCCTAGCTCTCTGGGTGCATTGCTTGAGTTCAGGAGTTTAAAACCAATCTGAGCAAGAGTGATACACCATCCCTAAAATTAGCTGAGCATTGTGGCAGGTGCCTGTAGTCCCAGCTACTCAGGAGGCTGAGACAAGAGAATCACTTGAGCCCTAGAGTTAGAGGTTGCTATGAGCTGTGACACCACAGCACTCTACCAAGGGTGACAAAATGAAACTCTTGTCTCAAAAAATAAAAAAAAATTCTTCAAGAATGAAGGAGAAGGCTCAGCACCTGTGTCTCACATACACCTAAGGTGGTGGGTTCGAATCCAGCCCGGGCCTGCCAAACAACAATGGTGGCTGCAACCAAAAAATGGCCAGGCGTTGTGGCGGGCGCCTGTGGTCCCAGCTACTTGGGAGGCTGAGGCAGGAGACTCGCTTGAGCCCAGGAGTTGGAGGTTGCTGTGAGCTGTGATGCCACGGCACTCTACCCAGGGGGCTAGTTTGAGGCTCCGTCTCAAAAAAAAAAAAAAAAAAAAGAAAAGAAAAAGAAATCCAGGGCTCCTCTGTGATCCCCATCCCTCAAAACGCATCATGTGTGATTGGAAGGGCAGTGGGTGGGATGTCTAGAGAAGCAGGGAAAGAAACAGGCTGGATGCCCTGATGGGGCTACAGGCCTGGACTTTAGGACCTCCAGATCCTCCCCCAAATGGCTGCCTCACCTCCCTACCCTCTCACCTTCTCCCGCCCCCGCCTCCCAAACTCCTCCCGCTCACCCCGCAGGTGCGGGCCAGCGCCATCGCCCAGGACGCAGACCAGAACTACGACTACGCCAGCAACAGCGTGATCCTGCACCTGGACGCGGGCGACGAGGTCTTCATCAAGCTCGACGGAGGCAAAGCGCATGGCGGCAACAGCAACAAATACAGCACGTTCTCCGGCTTCATCATCTACTCCGATTGAGCTCCCGGTGTCTCCATCCCCTGTCCCTCACCCACAGGGCTCCCTTCCGGGGCGGGGTAGGTGAAGATCCGTCCCCGGTCCACCCCTTCGCTTCCCTACCCGGCTATGACGCCCTCGGCCCACCCACACCGTCGCCCGGCCGCAGCTTAGGCCCTCCGGTCGGCTTGCCGCAGAGCTGGGCCCAGCGCGCCCAGTCCCGGTCCCCGGGAGGAGGTGTTTACCGCCCAGGCCCCAGCCTGCGCTGTATGTTTGTACAATAGAACTGTTTACCGCCCACCTCCGCCTGCCAGCCTGCCCCATCTGGGGGAGGGTCGGCGGGGCTGCTTCCTGCTCTAAGAGCTGCCTGCCGGCTCCTCGAGGGTGGCACCGCCTGGGGGGAGGGTGAGTTGGGGGCTGGATAGTTTTCCAGCGCCCCCAGAGCCCCAGCTCAGCTGTGCCCCGTCTGACCAAAGCTATAATAAAAACATTTCCATCCTGTGGGGGTTTCAGAATGTGCCCTGGGGAGGAATGCCCGAGGGGACCACAGACCTTGCTCTCCTCTAGACTGGGAAGGAGGCTAGGGGAAGCTTCTAGGGAAAACCAGGTACCAGAGTTAGCTGCTCCAGGAGGAGATTGACTAAAGGGCCCAGTGCCCACCACAGCCCAAGTGGGCCTAGGAAGCTGGAACGGGAAGCAGCCCACTTACATCATCTAACTTGGTGAACAAGTTCCATTTTTGCGTTGTTCAAGGTGGCTTAAGCATTCCAAAGGCATATGCAGTCTTTAGACTGGGAGACCTAGGCTCTCATCTCTGCCACTGGTATGATCCTGGGCAAGTCACTTCTCTCGGAAGCAATTCTAGGTTAGTGACAGCTGTAAAAAAGAGCAAACTTTGCACTAAAAGCTGGTTGACCTTGGTCCAAACACTTCAATTCTGGGCCTCAAATTTCTCAGCATACAGTGTAGGTTAGAAGACCTACTTCACTTGATCCGGAATTCAAGAGGTATAATGTATTATTTATACATAACTTTAAAGTTTGCAAAATGATTTTAGGTATTTATTTCACTCAAGTTCAGATTTTATTCCTCCAGGGAGGTTAAATTTTTTTTTTTTTTTTTTTTTTTTTTTTTTGGAGACAGTTTCACTATGTTGCCTGGTAGAATGCTGTCGTGTCACAGCTCACAGCAACCTCCAACTCTTAGGCTTAAGAGATTCTCTTGTCCCAGCCTCCCAAGTCACTGGGACTACAGGTGCTCACCACAACACCCGGCTATTTTTTGGTTGTAGTTGTCATTGTTGTTTGGCAGGCCTGGGCTGCGTTAGAACCCACCAGCTCCAATGTATGTGGCTGGCACCTTACCCGCTGAGCTACAGGCACTCAGCCATGGAGGTTACATATTTTGGCTTAATATGGCACTTGCTAAGTTCTACAGCTAATATTTAGAGAGCACTCACTATGTGTCAGATATTATGTAAGAGCTTTACAAATATTATCTCATGGATATGTGTGTGAGGTGGGGAGTTGATTTGCAGGGAAAGCTCTCATGCCCTTTAACATTTTAAAGGATGCTATTATTTTATCCATTTTAGGTGAAGAAATTGAGGCTCAGAGAGGTTAAGTAACTAGCCCAAATCACAAAACTAGGAACAGACAAATGCCAGTATTTGAACCAAAGACCATGTTCCTACCCAGTACCTCCATATTTCATAAAGAAATGAGATCTCCAAAGTAGAACTGAGGAGGATGGTGTTGGTGCAACCTGAGTCCAGCCCTTTCATTTCCACCCTGGCCTTGCAGAGGCCTGATGTATTTATAAGCATCTACCCTGGGCAGCAGCCATGGGATGAGCCTCTTGGAGAATCCCGTCTGGCTTCCCTTCCCCTGTCTGGCTCAGCTGGAGAGACAGGAAGGAGGGGTGGCCTCCCTCCTGGCCAAGCCCATGTATGGACCCTTGTCGTGGCTGGCAGACTTGAATGACTTTCTTTATCCTCTCTTCTCTTCCCTACTTCCCCCACTGCCAGCTGTGGCCATTTAATAAAATTAGCTTAATGCTTGTTCCTTCCCTGTGGGGTCTGGAGATTGAAATCTGCGGGTCCCCACAAACCCAATAAAACCCCCGGCAGGTCTGGCTGGAATGAGAGTCTCCGTGAGAAGAGTGATTAGCTTAGAAGGCACTCCTCCTGCCCCCTGGTGCTGCCCACAGCTCCCTGTGATTCTTTAATGGCCACATTGGCCTGGAATTACCCAGGCACCACACCTGAGGGGCTCTCCACCCCTCCCCAGAGGCCTCGGGGGACTGGTCCAAGACCTCTATTACAATGAAAAGCATGTTAATCATTTGTGCAGTGAATGCCTGGCTGGCCAGCTGGCCTGCTTTCTTTCTGGGGATTTGACAATCTTTGTGTCATTTTGAGAGATGAGACTAAAATTTCCATTTTGCAGACAAGGAAATCATAGTCTGAAGAAAATCTGTGACTTGCCCATGGTCATGCAGTAAGTTTATGGCATAACTGGGACTAGACTAAAGCCAAGGACTTTATCAACCTTTACCGTGCATCAGAACTGTCCTACAGTGCCAGCCTGATGTTGTCAATCAAGAAACATTCCAGCTGCAGGAGAACCTGCTGGGGAAGTATCTTCCCCATCAGACAGGGGCTCCCCAAGGGCAAAGTCTGTTTTTTCCCTCGAGCGAGGACTGTGTCTTTACTAGTAGACTGGGCAGCTTCCTGAAGGCAAGACCTGTGTTTCTTCCATCAGACTGGGGGGAGGCCTCAAAGGTTATACTTTCTCCTCAAACTGTCAGCTCCCTGAGGGTGGGATAATCTCCACAAAGACCAGGGATTTGGGGACTTCTGGATGCAGAGACCGGGGCACCCATTAGTGGTTCTGAGGGTAGATACTGTGCTTTTTCTAGAGCAAGGGGCAGTGTACCCTCCAATTTGGGGTTCCCTGCTGGATAGACTCTGTCTGCTTATCCAGCTGGGGAACCCTTAGAGCAAGGCTGTCTCCCCTCCTCCTCAGTCAGGAGTTTTTCTGGCACAGGAACATTCCAGGGTGCAGGGCTGGTTGGGAGGTAGAAAGTAAGTTGGATAGGCAGAATGGCAAGTCCACTTTGAAGGAAGGAAGCAATACGCCTCCCCAGGCTGCCTCCCTTTTAGAAAGATGTGTGATTAATTAGTGACTAATGTTCCTGCCAGGAGGGGTGTGAGGACGGAGGTGCCCCTGGGGCTCACCCACATGGGAAATGCCAGGCCATCCTGTGCCCAGGCAGCTGCCAGCCCTAGGGGCTGGTCCTATGTTGGTTTCTGGAGTTATGGGGACCAGAGAGGGCAGCAGGACCCACCACTGGGGGCTGCCCTAATTGCATGACTTTGCAGGAGGGCTGGGCAGGTGTGCTCAACTCTCCGCTTCAGCTTGCTATGAACACATCTGCCATGGTGAGGTCTAAGGGTTAATTGCCTCCCGCCTCACTCCTGGTAACCAATATTTCATTTACTGCTTGGAGGGGGAGCTGCCCAGAGAATCAATCCTGGACAAGCATCCAGGAGACAGGGGAGCTGGGGAAGCACAGGAGCTGTTTCCTGGAGGAGTTTTGAGCACCAGAGGAGGAGCAAAGACACAGAGAATGTGAACAGTCACTCAGAGATTCTCTGGGTCTTGCCTGAGTTCTATTGAACCTGCCAACAGGACCCCCAAGGGCCAGCAGAAAATTCCAGTGGTGCAGAAGCTGCACTACCTCAGCTAGCTGTGTTGTTTCCCCTATCCTGGTTGTTTCTGCATTTATTTATCTAGGTGCCCCCCAGATAAAGCTGTAGCAGGTTAGATGTAGCACTTTATTTTCACAAGTGATGAAGGTATATTTGAAAAGTGGAATTGGAGGTGTGAGTTCCTTGCTTCCTTCCAGGTAAACTTAAAATCCCACAAATGAGGTGATAATAAAGTGGAAGTGAAAAGTCTACACATGTTTGGAACTGGAAAGGGGTGGCGGGGTTACTGAGAGGTAGCAATCAGGGCAGGAGGGGAAAGGGACCAGAGAGCTGCCCACCCTGTACTTTCCATATCCTTCTCATTTGCTCCATCTGCCAAAGTTGAGAATCAAAGCCACAGAATGGCAATTCCCATTACACAGCTGGAAAAACTAAGACCCAGAGAGGAGACTGTTTGCTTAGGTTGGTTTAGGGCAGGGCTAGAACCAGAGATACCAGGACCCAGTAGACATACAGGAGGTAGAGGCAGAAGAATTGGGTTCAAGTCCTGACCATGCTCAGTGTTTCAGGAAAGTCACAGCACCTCTCTGACTCTTAATTTTCCCATCCATGAAATGAGGCTGGATATTAAAATTATCTACTTGGCTCGGCGCCTATAGCTCAACCGGCTAAGGCGCAAGCCACGTACATCTAAGGTGGCAGGTTTGAATCCCCAGCCCGGACCCGCCAAACAACAATGACAGCTGCAACCAAAAAAATAGCCAGGCATTGTGGAGGGCGCCTGTGGTCCCAGCTACTTGGGAGGCGGAGGCATGACACTCGCTTGAGCCCAGGAGTTGGAGGTTCCTGTGAGCTGTAATGCCACAGCACTCTACCCAGGGGGACAGCTTGAGGCTCTGTCTCAAAATAAAATAAAATAAAATAAAATAATCTACTTGAAGGGCTATTGTGAGACAGCAGATGACAACCTGTTTGGTACATTATAAAGCAAAATGCACATGCACTGTTATTATTATTACAACTTAAGTTTCCTGCACCCCATGATTTAAAGTTCTTTTGACTGCACTTTAATGCCTGGGATGGAGATCATTGTCGTCAAAGAAGATGAAGACACCTGGATTTTTCTTCTGCTCTGGGAACCCCAAGGTGTGTGGGGTACTAGGGACAGGCTTGGTTTGGGATTCCCCAGATATGCCACTAAGTATTCAGAAAAGAGTGCCCTGAGTCCTCTGGTGTTCAATGTGGATTTTCCCACATCTTTGCTCTATGGCCTCCAATTTAGGGTGAGAGTTCAAGGATACTCTATGAAGCCCTGGCCCACTTATCTGTGGTGCAACTACAACTCACTATAACCTTCAACTCCTGTACTCAAATGATCCTCCTGGCGCAGCCTCCTGAGTAGCTGGGACTACAGGTACATACCATCACACCTGGCTAATTTTTTGTTTTTTATAGAAATGGGGTCTTACTATGTTGCCCAGGCTGGTCTCAAACTTCTGGCCTCAAGTTATCCTTCCAACTCAGCCTCTGAAAGTGCTGAGAAGCACATAGCCGGAAGCCACCGTGCCCAGCCTCATCCCCATTTTTTTTTTGGAGAAAAGAGACACGGTGGTGAATTAACTTGCCCAAGGTCACATGGCTTACCTTTTCTAGGCACAGACCTCTTGATTGGTCATTGTCTATTTCCTTTTTTTTTTTTTTTTTTTTTTGAGACAGAGTCTCACTATGTTACCCTGAGTGGAATGCCGTGGTATCAAAGCTCACAGAAACCTCAAACTCTTGGGCTTAAGCCACTCTTGCCTCAGCCTCCCAAGTAGCTGGGACTACAGGTGCCAGCTACAATGCCTGGCTATTTTTTTGTTGCAGTTGTTACTGTTGTTTAGCTGGCCGAGGCCAGGTTCGAACCCCCCAGCCTTGGTGTATGTGTCTCATTCCATAACCACTGTACTACGGGCGCTAAACCTCATTCTCTATTTCTGTCCCTTAAGGAGGGGAAGGGTTGGGCTCATGCCCTCCCAATCAGAGGACTCTTTCCTCCCTATTGCCTGGGTAGCTTATGTAGGAGATGGGCCTCTTGCCTCTTCCCAGGAGGTGAAGGACAAATTCGAAGGCTCCTTGTCATGTTCTCTAGGCACAAGTCCCTTTGCTCCCTGAGAGGGGAGCATCAGCCTAGACTAGGAAAACTGCCTAGGCTAAGAAAGTTACAGACCTCTCCCCGCCTGACCAGAGCCAGAGAGGGACCTGCTAAGCTCTTGGTTATTCACTTGCCTGAAGCTTGCTCTTCCCTGAAGCTTTTCTGGACTCCTCTAGCAGGAATATGCCTATCCTCAAGGGCAAAATGAGAGCATCTTCCAAGTAGGACAGTGTCTCACTCACTACATAACACTGTGCCTGCCACAAAGTAACCATCCATCCTACTATAATAGCAGCTATTTCAAACAACTCTCACTCTCCTAAAACTTTCACCTTTCCCTGCTGTGATGGACACAGTGATGCACTGCCCAGGTCTCTTTAAGGACAATGATCTGTTCCCCTAGCTTCTGGGAATGCTGCCAGCAGGTGGCTCCCAGTTACCAGCCCCCTTTCAGGGAGTCACAGGGATTTCCTCCACTGATGTGAGCCGCCTTACTCAATGTCCTGCTGCTTCTCAGGGCAGCCAGTTTCCCATAACTGATTAGCGTAGAGGTTTAACTCCCTGGCCCCCAGCCCCTACTCAAGACAACTCTGAAGTATCTTCCCAGCTTCAGAGGTTCCAGCTGAACTTCTCCTTCTGCCCAATCCTGCTTCCTTCCCTTCTCTTCCACAGGTGTCAATTCCAAGAGCACTCCCCAATAAACTTCCTGCACTGACCTCTGTCCCAGTCCGTTCCAGAGTATAGAGCCTGCAATACCTACCCCAGTCTTATTCACTGATCCTTTCAGCCAGTATTTATTGAGTGCCTCTTATGGGTTAGTCCCAGTAGCAAGGGCAGGAGATATAATCTAAAGCTAACTGTCCAATGCCTGACCACAGACAGCCAGAGAGGGAGCTCCAATGGATGAGCATGTGTCATACCTCACAGAGAAGACAGAAGTCACAAGAGGGAGATTTTATAAACTTTCCACTATAAAATCCACAAACTCCCTTCATCTGTGCCCCTTCTCTCCTTTTCCTTTCTTGCCTCCACCCAAGACACTCAGCATCCTGTGCTCTCTCACCAGGGAGACCAACCAATGTTTTTTTGCCCAACGGCCCCAGTTGCAAACTGCAAGTCCCATACCTGAGAAGCACCTCAATCCCAGCCAGGCAAATTGGGATGGTCGATCACTCTATCTCCCACGATAATCACATATCTCTATTAATCTTCAGCTGCTCACTCTATATCAGCTCCTCCCCATAACCATTTAAATCTCTCCCATCCCTTGGGCGGCACCTGTGGCTCAAAGGAGTAGGGCCTTGGCCCCATATACCAGAGGTAGTGGGTTCAAACCCAGCCCTCTGGGTTTGCCCAGCCCTTGCCATAAACTGCAAAAAAAAAAATAATAAAAATAAATCTCTCCCATCCAGCTAGGCACTGTGGCTCACGCCCATGAGCCTAGCATTCTGGGAGGCTGAGGCGGATGGATCACTTGAGCTCAGGGATTTGAGACCAACCTGAGCAAGAGTGAGACCCCTTCTCTAGTAAAAATAAAAATAACTGAGGCAAGAGGATTGCTCAAGCGCAAGAATTTGAAGTTGCTGTGAGCTATGACACCACAGCACTCTACCAAGGGGGACAAAGTGAGACTTTGTCTCTAAATAAATAAATAAATAAATCTCTCCCATCCTTAAAAATCCTCCCTGACCCCTTACCCACTCTAACAACCACCTCATTTCTCTGCTTTCCTTGACAGGCAAATACCTTAAAAGAATTGTCATTACTTCCTCAACTCTCACTCTCATCTAGCCACCACCACTCCTCTGAAACTACTCCTGTCAAGGTCATAGCTACTTGTTGAAAAACCTATGGGCACTTTTTAGTCCTCATCATGTTTGGCCTCTGCGCTAGGCCAGACATCAAAGTTTGGCCTGGGTTTAAGATGGCAAGAATGATGTCTTGGAATTCAAGACAAGGACATTCTAAAATTGTTCTATATCGGGTGGTGCCTGTGGCTCAGTGGGTAGGGCACCGGCCCCATAAACCGAGGGTGGTGGGTTCAAACCCAGCCCCAGCCAAACTGCAACAAGAACAAAAAAATTGTTCTATATCTGAAATAGCTGATGCCACACCCCAGTGCAATGGATGTACAATGATAAGGGTGTAGGTGGGAGGATGTGCCTCCACTCTGCTTTCTTTGAGCACTTAGAGTCTTGGGAATCACAGATAGTGAGATGTCCACACATTTCACAGGGGCACAGAGCCTACTGCCTTTCACACCTCTAACCACATCAGCCTAGAATCACCTTCTATCTCCAGACAAGGGAAAAATTCTGCACGCAGCCCTTAGGTCAGGGTTCTAGGCCTTGAAATTCTGGTAGGGACAGTTCCACACCAATCTACCCTCATTAGCATATGTAATGTAGGGCCCAGGAGTTTTCTGTTTGTGTTCACTAAGCCAGGCCTGGCCAGGCCCTACCAAGGCCTCTCAGCATCATTCAGCAAGGTTGACTCTCTCACCTGTAAGATCCTCTTCCCTTGTGTTCTGAGATCTAAGGAACAGCCTCCTTGGCCACGCTAGCTCCCAATCCTCCTTCATATCTCAGCTAGCATCCTTCTCCCCCAGCCCCTATGCCCCTGCATGTTCTCTTTACAGCACATATCTCATGCCATTGTTCATACTTGTCTAATTTCTCCCATACACTGCAAGCTCCATGAGGGTAGGATGTGTGTGTTTATCACTCACTACTCTATCCTCTGAGCCCCCTATTTCATATTAGTAAGCAGCTATTGAATGAATATGAGAATATCCATTGCTATTTCACTGAATGTCTGCAAGATACTTCACCAATGTTATTTCAAATCTTTGTAACAAGCTAAGTATTATTTTGTTCCCTATTTTATTTTCATTTTATTTTATTTATTTTATTTTATTGAGACAGAGTCTCAAGCTGTCACCCTGGGTAGAGTGCCATGGTGTCACAGCTCACAGCAACATCAAACTCTTGGGCTTAAGGGATTCTCTTTCCTCAGCCTCCCAAATAGCTGGGACTACAAGAGCCAACCACAATGCCCAGCTATTTTTTGTCGCCAGGGCCAGGCTTGAACCTGCCACCCTTGGTATATGGGGCTGGCGCCCTACCCACTGAGCCACAGGTACTGCCCTGCCTGGCTCCTTTTTTAAAGTCTCTTGCTCAGGCTGGTCTTTTTTTTTTCTTTTTTTTTTTGAGATGGAGCCTCAAGCTATCCCCCTGGGTAGAGTGCCATGGCATCATACTCACAGCAACCTCCAACTCCTGGGCTCAAGCGAGTCTCCTGCCTCAGCCTCCCAAGTAGCTGGGACCACAGGCGCCCGCC
>CAUYQS010068449.1:0-23381 GCA_963574585.1 Otolemur crassicaudatus | reverse complement strand
CCCCTGGGTAGAGTGCCATGGCTTCACTGCTCACAGCAACCTCCAACTCCTGGGCTCAAGTGAGTCTCCTGCCTCAGCCTCCCAAGTAGCTGGGACCACAGACGCCCGCCACAGTGCCCGGCTATTTTTTGGTTGCAGCCATCATTGTTGTTTGGTGGGCTGGATTCGAATCCGCCACCTTAGGTGTATGTGGCTGGCGCCTTAGCCACTTGAGCCACAGGCACTGAGCCAGTTTTTCTAGTTTTTAGAAGAAAAAGCTAAAGAGGGGGATATCACTTTTGCTCAGGATGGTCTCAAATGCTTGAGCTCAAGCAAATCCACCTGCCTCAGCCTCCCAGAGTGTGAGGATTACAGGTGTGAGCCACCACAGCTGGGCCGATGTCTGGCTTTTTAAACTGAATATAATGTTTTTAAGAGCCACCCATATTGTTTGTATAAGGAATTTATCCCTTTTACGGCTGTGTAGTATTTCCCCGTCTGGATTCCCCACAATTGTTTATCCACCCATCAAGCGACGGACATCTGGGTTGTTTCCATTTGGGGCCACTATGAATGAAGCTGCTATATCTATAGATAATAATGTGGACATCTGTTTTCCAGGTGTTTTTGAAGGTGGGTAGGGGTGGTAAATAACTATCAGGGGAATTGCTGACACACAGAGTATGTTTGTGTTTAACTTGTTAAGGACTGGCCCAGCTGTCTCCATCGTGGCTGCACAATTTTGCATTCCTGCACCCCTGAGTGAGGGTTTCAGCTGCTCCACATCCCAGCACTTCATTTGTTCATCTTTTACATTTCACTTATTCCAGTCACATCCTGAGGTCTCTCTTCATGGTTTTTTTTTGTGTGTGTTTGCCCAATGACCAGTGGTGTTCTCTAAGCCTATTTGCCACCCGTATGTCTCATGTGTTGAAGTGTCTGTTCAGATCAATTGACTATTTTAAAATTAGACTCTTTGTTCTCTTTATTGAGTTCCAAGAGTTCTTTTTTTTTTTTGGAGACAGAGTCTCACTAGGTCACCCTGGGTAGAGTGCCGTGGCGTCACAGCTCACAGCAACCTCAAACTCTTGGGCTGAAGCGATTCTCTTGCCTCAGCCTCCCAAGTAACTGGGACTACAGGTGTCCGCCACAACACCCAGCTATTTTGGGGTTGTGGTTGTCGTTGTTTGGCAGGCCTGGGCTGGATTCGAACCTGCCAGCTCTGGTGTATGTGGCCAGAGCCCTGGCCCCTGAGCTACAGACGCCGAGCCCAAGAGTTCTTTATACTTCTTGGAACAAGTCCTTATCAGATGCAGGTTTTGCAAATATTTTTTGTAGCTTGCCTTTTCATCGTATTAGTGTCCTTTGAAGGGTAAAACTTTAAAAACTTTTATGAAGTCCAGTTTTTTAGACGTTTCTATTATAGTTTGTGCTTTTTCTGTGCGCTGTAAGAAATCTTTGCTTAGATCAAGGTCACTTAGATTTTCTTCTATGTTTTCTAGAAGTTTTATAATTTTAGCTTTTACATTTGTGTCTTGGACCTATTTTGAGTTGATTTTTGTACATGATAGAAGGGTCGTGGTTTATTTTTTCCTATATGGTTGCTCAATATAGTATCTAACATCATTAATTGAAAAGATGATTCTTCCCTAATTGAATTACCTTTGCTTTTTTTTTTTGCAGTTTTTGTCCGGGGCTGGGTTTGAATTTACCACCTCAGGTATATGGGACTGGCACCCTACACCTTGAGCCACAGGCACCGCCTGAATTACCTTTGCATTTTGCTGAAAATCAATTGGGTATGTGGGTCTATTTCTAAACTCTATCCTGATTTTACTAGGAAGATATATTTTCTTTTTCGAAAAACAACATTAAATGCAGTAATTATAAAAGGATAATTCAACAATGTCAAAAAAAAAAGGTGAAAAAGTGCTTATATTCTTACCACTCTAAAAGCCATATTTTTGAGTAGTTTACCCTTGAAAAACCTGAGATTGAATGGTACAGATCCACTTTTATGAGATTTTCTCCTATCTCTGCCACACTGCGGCAACAAGACCAACCCCCCTTCCTCTCCTTCTTCTCCTCCCCACCTGATTCTCCCTCCCTACTCAGTGTGAAGACCTTTATGACGACCCACTTCCACTCAGAAACAGCAAATATAGGTGGCGCCCGTAGCTCAGTGGGTAGGGTGCCAGCCACATACACTGAAGCTGGCGGGTTTGAACCCAGCCCTGGGCCAGCTGGGCCAGCTAAAACAACAATGGCAACTGCAACAACAATAACAACAGAAAAATAGCCGAGCATTGTGGTGGGCGCCTGTGGTCCCAGCTACTCTGGAGGCTGAGGCAGGAGAATCGCCTAAGCCCAAGAGCTGCAGGTTGCTGTGAGCTGTGACACAACAGCACTCTACCAAGGGGGACAAAGTAAGACTCTGTCTCTCTGAGAAAAAAAAAGAAAAATAAGAAAGAAAGAAAATAAGTGCCAGTTAATTGACTGGCTATGTCATTGTGAGGCTTCCAGTCAGCAGGCTGTTAAAATTTAGGGAGTTGAAAATTACATGAGGATTTTCAACAGTGCAGGGAGTTGGTGGCCTCAAACCCTACACTGTTCAAGGGTCAACTGTCTCCCCACGCCCCTTCCACCCCCTTACTTAGCCCCTCCATGCCTCCATCCTTTCTCAAATGCACACTATTAACCCCCTCTTTCTTGGTTTCTTTTTTTTTTTTTTCCTTCTTTGATTTCTTTCGAATCTTTCAATTTCCCTTGAGAAAAATCAGCCTCCTCCCTTTGATCTGATTGTGAGCAGAAGCCTCTCACAGACTCCCCTGTGGGCTGATGGGATGACAGGCAGCGACAGTGCTGAGGCCACGGACAGCCCTGGCACTGACGGGGACTGGCCTGGACCACCACCATGGACATTCTGGGAAGTTCCCAGATGTCCCCGTGAAATCTTGAGACAGTGAGCATGTCCTTGTTTATCTTCCTCTGATCACATTTTTTTCTCAAATAGACACTTGAATAGACACTTGTGGGGGTCAGAATTATAGCACTCAAAGATGTACTTCTCATTTTTGTTTTGTTTTCTAAGACAGAGTCTCACTCTATTACCCAGGCTAGAGTGCCATGGTGTCAGCCCAGCTCACAACAACCTCGAACTCCTGAGCTCAAGTGAGCCTCCTGCTTGAGCCTCCAGAGTAGTTAGGACTACAGGTGCCTGGCTAATTTCTTTCTATTTTTAGAAGAGACAGGGTCTTAAACTCCTGAACTCAAGTGATTGTCCTGCCTTGGCCTTACAGGGTGCTGGGCTTACAGGTGGGAGTCACTGAGCCCAGCCAAAGATGCCCATATCTTAACCCCTGGACTCCTTTGGACATGGCAGAGAGGAATTAGAATTGCAGATGGGATTAAGGTTGCTCATCAGCTGAACTGTAGATGGGAGATTATCCTGGATTAGCCAGGAGGGCCCAGCATATTCACAGGGGCCTTAGCCCTGGAGACAAAGGCAGAGTGAGACGAGACTGCAGAAGGGTTGGAGGTGAAGCTGCTGGCCTTGAGGATGGAGGCAGGGGCCACGAGCCAAGGAATGTGGGTGGCCTCTGGAAGCCAGAAAAGGCAAGGGAACTCACCCCTAGACGCTCTAGTAGGAGCCTGGCTTTGAAGACACCCTGATTTTAGACCAGTGTTGGACTTCTGACCTCCAGAACTATAAGATAACAAATTTTTGTTGTTTTAAGCCACTGTTTTTGGCAATTTGTTATAGGGGCAATAGAAAATGAATATTCTATTTGACCATTCCCTGTTTCTCTTTTCCCATTTTGTTTAATAGCATAGCAACAAAATTGTACTGCAAACTTACTTATACTTTTTTCTTGACTAGCCTAAGAATTTCTCAACCATTTTAAAGATGATTTTTTAAAATTAAAAGTAACCTACAATGGAGTTTTGGGGATATAACCTGAGATTATGAACTTCTCACTTATGAATAGAATTTCTACAAAATAGATTTTATCTACCACGTAGATTCTGTTTAAATCCACGTGATAATAAGTTATCTGTTGAAGAGATTCTTTGTAAGGAAAGACTGCTGCGTGATAGAAAGAAGGGCCGTGAAGTCTGTGTTAGCTCAGGTAATGGCCCACTTCAGTTTTTAAATGTTGAACTGAAATTGATTTTGTCTGAATTTAAGAGTCTGCTAAATGTACTCTTGGCTGGGTGTGGTGGCTCACACCTCTGATCCCAGCACTCCGGGAGGCCAACATGGGTGGATTGCTTGAGCTCAGGAGTTTGAGCAAGAGCAAGACCCCCATCTCTACTAAAAACAGAAGAACCAGCCAGGTGTGGTGGCAGGTGCCTACAGTTCCAGGTACTCAGGAGGCTGAGGCAAGAAGATGGCTCAAGCCCAAGAGTTTGAGGTTGCTGTGAGCTATGATGCCACAGCACTCAACCCCAGGATGACAGAGTGAGACTCTGTTTCAAAAACAAAACAAAACAAAACAACCCCCCCCAAAACCAAAACAAAACCCCAAAGTTAAACTCTTAAAAAACAAACCGCTATATAAGATAGCAAAGATATTGTTATTAATAGAACAATTCCAAGAGGCTGTCCAGAGTGTTACAGAGGGGATTCCTACACACAGTAGGAAGTTGGGCCATTCGTCTCAACACAGTTTGTGGGGTTTCACCATCATGAATTACAATCCTGAACGGCTTCTTGCTCTGACCGCCCCACCCTCAACTCCGTTGTCCCGTCCCCTCTCCCAGCCCCCAAAGAAACAGATATATGTAATCTAAGCATCCTTAGAATTCACCTTGGTCTCTTTTCTGTGCAAGGTCAGGCAGCTGGTTGACGGCGGGGGGCAGAACTGGAGTGGTGATCTCGCGTCTGATGATGGGGCGAGCTTGCAGGCTGGCCTTGTCATCCTGGGGAGTGTGAGGGAGCAGGGGCCAGCTGGGCCGCCCGCTTCCCCTTCCCTCCATCTCAGTCTGTCCTTAGAAGAGCTTGTACCTGTGATCCTTTCCTGTGATCAACCCTTCTAAGTCCACTCTTGATGGCGTGTGAGAATGTGCCCAGGTGGCCGTCCGGATCTCAAGGTTTGTACGTGAACTCCAGAAAGCGGTCGTAGTCTCTGGGCAGACTGTTCTCAGGTTCCGATCGCAACCCAAGGAAAAGCTACACAGAAGAAGCTCAGACAGGAAGCTTGGAAGGTCAGGACGGGAGAATATTTGCTTTCTTTCCCTTTAAATGTCCAATCCTGCTGGGTCACTGATTTTTAACGAACAGAAAAATTGTCGTGAGAGATAAAGCCGTAACTGTGTACAGGTTTCACGCTTGTGTCTTAGGTCAGAAAAATAACGCTTTGAGAGCAGAAAGCCGAAGGATTGTTTTACCTCCGCTATGTGGGTGAAACTCAGAAAATAAAAGTGAGATTACTTACTCTTGTTTTTGAAGTATTAGTCATCATAGTTAGAAAGGGGAAGTCAGAAATAAACAGTGGAAAAGGGTAGTGGCTGTGTGTGGATGATGTAAGCGGGTACTGTCATCGCGCTATTAAATAATTAGTCTGGTCCAGGGACAATGAGCTGGCCCGTCAGAAAAGAAGTACTCAGAAATATGTACGTTATCTTTAAACCAGCAATGATAATCTAAACATCGTGATAGAGAAAAGATTTCATTCACAAGAGCAACAACATTAAAAAAAAAAAAACACTAGGGAAATTTTTATAAAAAAATATGCCAGACCCAAAGTGAAAAAAATTAAAGACACTCCATTAAACAGTCCAGAAGATGATTGTTCTTTGGGTGAAAAACCAGAAAGACCTGCTATTAAGATGTGTCAATTCCCCCTAAATTATCTATAAATTTGATGCAGTTTCAAGCAAATTGCTGATGAGAATTTTTCGTTTTTCATTTTTCTTTTCTCTCTCTCTCTCTCTTTCCCTGTTTCCCTCCCTCCTGTCCTTCCTCACTTATTCTAAAATTTACCTCTGAGACTCCACATAAGAGGATGGCCGGGAAATATGTACGTGTGTGTTGCTAGCTTTAACGAAGTTTATTTTTAAATATACAGGCAATAAAACTCACCTGCATTTTGACAGGTGCGTGGCACTCTGAGAGCCTGAAGGTGGCACAGCAGGACCCAGACCCGTCCCACCTCCCCCGACTCTGAGAGCCGTGTCCTCACCCTCTTCTTTGGCAACCGGGGGGCTCTGTTCTCTCTCCCCGTGGGGCTGCTATTTCAAGAACACCACAAGAACGGAGACAGACAGAGCGCAGTCTTTCATGAGTGGCTCCTTCCACTCAGCTTACGGCATTTCGGAGTCACCCACCTTGTGTCAACCATGTGTTCCTTCTCCCTGCTGAGCTGTGTCCACTGTATGAATATGGTGACAGTGGTTTATCTCTTTATCCACAGGACGACATCTGCATTGTTTCTGATTTTCAGTGATTACGAGTAAAGCTCTGTCAGTTTTATGCACAGGGAGACATAGGTCTTCACTTCTCTAGGCTGAGGGCAAACATCTTGCCATATTCTTGAATTTAGAGGGAAAGCCGTCGGATGTCCACCTGAAACCCAATGTTACCCGTAGGTTTTTGCAGATGACCTTTTCCAGGCAAGACAAAGTTCCCTTCCATTTCTAGTTTGCTAAGAGTTTTGTTTTTGTTCTTGTGTTGATCGTGCGTAGATGTCTGATTCAGTCAAATCCATTCTGGACATTCATTGAGACAATAATGCGGTTTTTATTCTTTTGTTCCTTAGGATTTCGTTGATTGATTTTCTAGTGTTGACCCAAACTTGCCTTCTGGGAACACGCTCTCCCTGGTGAGGGTCCCCCCCCCCCCCGCTGGCTCTGAGTTGCTAGCATTCGGTAAGGACTTTTGTGCCTATGTTTATGAAGGATATTGGTTTGACTCCGATGTAAAATACACCCTAACTTTTGGTCAAGAACTTGGGAAGTCGAGGGGAGTGTCTTGCTTTTCCCTGTCCCCCAGTCACCCTTGTTTGGTCCTGTGACTCAGAGGAAGCACATTCTCCTGGGTCATGCTCAACTGAGCCTGGAGTGTGCAGTGCAGGAAGGAGCCCATGTCCCCGCTGGGGCCACCATCGTGTTAGCAAGGTCAGCAGCTTTGCAGCAAGAGTTTCTGAGAAGTAACCAAGGGTGTCACATGCTACTGCCAAAGCAGATACAGGACAGCTTTCAAAACATGACCCTGGAGATTTCCCCCACCAGCCCTACTCAACCTTTATCTCTAAGAACCTCTCTAGGAGTTCTTCTGGGAGGTGCTGTGCTGGGCAGCACTTTACTTCCTTGGGGGTCCACATGGCAATCATAGTTATAGCTTTTCTGAGGGCAGAATTTGGAACTCAAAATGCTGGACATAGTAACCCTGAATCATATATGGACTAACATAGACTGAACATTTTCTTTTTTTTTTTTTTTTTGAGACAGAATGAGTTGCCCTGGGTGGAGTGCCATGGCATCACTATAACCCTGTAACCTCACACTCCTGGGCTCAAGTGACCCTCCTGCCTCAGCCTTCTGAGTAGCTGGGATGGCAGGTGCCCTCCCCCCCACCCCCGCCACCAATGTCTGGCTAGTTTTATCCATTTTTAGTAGAGATAGGCTCTCACTCTTGCTCAGGCTGGCTTGAACTCTGGAACTCAAGCAATCCACTGGAGTGGGCCTCCCAGAGTGCTGGGATTATAGGTGTGAGCCACCACGCCTGGCCAAGACTAAACATTTTCTAAGAGGGAGTGCAACTTAAATATGAATTGAAATGGGACAATACAAAGTACATCAAAGCATCCTGGGATTAGCAGGTGGAGCAAAAGCACTGCACAGCAGGGACTGTGCCCACCTTAAACGCCCACTTCTGAACAGTTGTGAGTGTCCCCTAGAGTGCCCTGGAGTTGAGGACACTGAATCCTCAGGGCAGGAGGAAGGACCGCCAGTTCTGCCTGTTCCCAGATTGGGTTCCTAGTGGAGTGAAGGCAGAGTCTGGCACCTTGAAGGGCAGGTGCCACTGAGATTTTGTTCTGGGTGTTCACAAGTTCCCTGGAAGTTGGACAGAGATAAACAACATATTTTACTTCTTCTTTTTTATTTTATTTTTTTGTAGAGACAGAGTCTCACTTTTTTGCCCTCCGTAGGGTGCAGCGGAGTTGCTCCAGCAACCTCCAACTCCTGGGCTTAGGCAATTCTTCTGCTTCAGCCTCCCAAGTAGCTGGGACTACAGGCGCCCGCCACAACGCCCGGCTATTTTTGGTTGCAGTTTGGCTGGGGCTGGGTTTGAACCCGCCACCCTCGGTATATGGGGCCGGCGCCCTACTCACTGAGCCACAGGCGCCTCCCTATTTTACTTCTTTATTAATAATTCACATGCATAGGGCTCAAGCAAAGGCATTTACAAAATTGATCATGTTCTGTGGATCATAACCTCTTTCTTTCTTGCTTGCTTTCTGAGACAGAGTCTCTGTCACTCTTGGTAGAGTGCTGTGGCATCATAGCTCACAGCAATCTCAAACTCTTGGGTTCAAGTGGTCCTCTTGCCTCAGCCTCCTGAATAGCTGAGACTACAGGCACCTGCCATGATGTCCAGCTATTTTTTAGACACAGGGTCTTGCTGTGGCTCAGGCTGGTCTCCAACCTGTGAGCTCAGACAATCCACCTGCCTGGGCTTCCCAAATGCTGGGATTATAGGTGTGAGCTACCTGGCCCAGCCATAACTTTTGTTTTCTTCTAATATTTCTCTAGATATTGTGGGGAATCGTCTGATGAGCTCAGGAAGAAGAACAAGAACTCCATGATTTCCCTATTCAATGAAGGCCCTATCACTCATTGAAAAGGTCTTGTCACTTGTGGTCTTCAGAGCCAGTTCCTACAGCATAATCTGGAGGATGAATGGCCTCATACTACATAAAACACTTGCTCTGGCAGATCAGCTTTGTGGTCTAACTCCCCCATGTAGTCACCTGTTTGGTTTAATGCAGTAGAAGACTGCTGAAAATATAAACTTTTGTTTTTCTATTTATTTTTTAATTTAATTTTTTTTAAGACAGAGTCTCACTCTGCCACCCTTGGTAGAGTGCCATGGTGTCATAGCTCACGGCAACCTCAAACTCTTGAGCTTGAGCAATCCTCTTGCCTCAGCCTCCTGAGTAGCTGGGACTATAGGCACCTGTCACAGGGCCCAGCTATTTTTAGAACCGGGGTCTCACTGTTGTTCAGGCTGGTCTTGAACTTGTGAACTCAAGCAATCCTCTGGGCTTGGCCTCCCAGAGTGCTGGGATTATAGGTGTGAGCCGCTGTGCCTGGCAAAACATGAATTTTTGTTGTTGCTTTAGAGGGTGACCCAGTAAGCAGTACAGAGTGGGCACTGGTCTCTATGGCTTAGTTCTGATCCTAGCCCTTCCCTTCACTGTCCAGATGACATCAAATGATCTACTTGACCCTGCAAAGTCTTGGTTTTCTCATCTGAAGCACAGGGCAGCACCTACCCCATAGGGCTGGCGTGACAGGTAGTGAGCTGGTACGTAGATCGGCACTGTCCCGTTGAAATACAACATGATCCTTCAGTAATTTTAAATTTCCATTAGTTTTATTTATTTATTTATTACATGTGTTCTCCCACCTACCCAGCCCTTGCAGAGTCAGGATCCTGGAGACTTGGGCTTGTTGTGATTGACTTAATTTCTCAAAATGCATCATATTCAGGGTCTCAAGTCTACAAAGACTGATCTATGGGTCTGGGATAAATTTCCATTAATTTTAATAACATATTTGATGCAACCCAATGGGGCCATAATATCACCAACATGTCATCAATATACACATTATTAATGAGATATTTTACATTTTTTCTTGTATTAAGCGTCTGTAATCTGAGTTTCTGATGTATTCTGCATACACAGAATCTGTGGATCATAACTTCTTTCTTTCTTTCTTTCTTCCCTTTCTTCCTCCCTCCCTCCCTCCCTCCCTACCTTCCTTTCTCTCTTTCTTTCTTTTCATATTTCAATTCACACCAGCCACATTCCTGGTGGTCATCGGCCACACGTGGCCAGTGGCTGCCATGGTGCAGGGAGCAGGAGATGGTGCCTGGCGCGAGGAGAGTGCCTGGTAGCCCGTCCCTGTCCCATCAGCTCCAGCTGGCCCAGCAGCCCGCACGTCCTGTTGGGAAGTTACTTGTGTAAGTTTCTGCGGCTGCATGGCAGGTTAACAAAAACGCAGTGGCATTGAAGTTCCACAGCTCACAAGTCCATGCAAATTCCACTGGGTTCTCTGCTCAGGGCCTCACAAGCCAAAATCGAAGGCTTGGCTGGATTGGGCTTTTACCTGGGGGTTCCAAGGAAGAATCTGCTTCTGGGCTCGTTGGAGTCAATGGCAGAGTTCTGGTTCTTTGGGTCATAGGACTGGGCTTCCCCATTTCCATCCTGCAGGCCATCCAGAGACTCCTACGGGTCACCCACATTGCTCTTCAGCCCTCCATGTGGCCCCTTCACACTCGGACTCTGATTCCCTTTTTCCGCTGCCAGCCGGGGACACCTTTCTGCTTTGAACCATTGTGCCACCAGATTAGACCAGCGATTTTCAACACTGGTCAGTGGCCCACGGGTGTGTGATGAGAAGATCATAGATGTGCCATGAACGTTTTAAAATATCATTCATTAAATTATTTTCAAAAGAAGTTTGAAGCATAGTAAGCGTATTCCTTTTTTTTTTTACTTTTTTTTTGGATCAACATAATTTAAGTGTGCCACAGAAGTTTAACTATAGGTTCAAGCATGCCATGAGATTAAAAAAAGTTGAAACACACTGGAGTAGACTCACCCGGATAAACTCCTTTTGGATGAACTAATTGATAGCCTTAATTACACCTGCAATATCCTTTTTTCTAGGTGACTTAACATCAGCAGGGGTGTGGCATCTTTTCACCTTTGCCACCCTGGGGATTAGAGTGGGAGATCTTGGGGTTACTATAGGGCTCTGTTCATCCACATTGTTGCTTCTAGCAAGGCTTGAGAGAAGCCCCAGGCTCAGTGGACAGCAGGGTCTCCCACCCCTGGTATGTGGGCACAGTGAGGTTGGTGGGGCACTCTGAGGCCTTGGTTCTTTGGAGATGGGGAAGGGAGCGTGTTGAAGGTGGGGGACATCCCGGGTGGGGCTGGCGCTGACTCTGGCCACTGCTCCCGGGAGTTCTCTTTTCCTTTGAATGTAAGCTCTTTCTGAATGACTGACCGAGGCCACGTGGTGATCAATTCTCCCACCGAGTCTGTAGAATAGGGAATGCTATGAGTCAATCCTAACACTTTTGGTCTTTTTTAAGTTTTCTGAGGTTGAATGGGTGGCGATTTGGGGGCCAGATTATCTTGAATGTTTTGGAAGCAAAAGCGGTATCTGTGAAAAGGAAGGTTGGTCATAAATATCTTTTATTTCCAGTGATGAGGATGGGGATGGGCCAGGCAGCCCTGACTGGCACCAGGCAGTGTAGACCCACCCTCGGCCCATCTGGAGTATGAGCAGATCCTGTGTGTGAACAGGACCACTGGGGCTCCTTGATGGGTCTGGCATCACTGTGCCTGTGACGTTCTTATTCCTTTTACAGAAACTTAAACAGAAATGTTTTATTTTCCCTTATTCCTATTACAAGTCATTAATCAGGGCTTACATTTCACATTAATTGACCTACTTAGTTACTTGGCAGTGAAGCCCGGAATTGGGCTTTAGCCTGAAAGTTCTGGGAAGATGCCTCAGAAAACTGCTGCCTCCTTGGCAGTCTGCACGAATGGCTATGGGGACAGATGGCCACTCCCCTGGCCAATGGCTATTGGTAAGGAATTCTATTATACTTGGAAGGTGCTAAATTGGCAGAGTGAGGCACTGGGGTGTCATCTCTTCCTAAAGAGAGAAAAACTCCAAGAAATTCTCCGTTTCCCCTAGTTTTTTACCAGGGGCCTAAGGGCTCCATGGAGAATAGTGTATTTCAATAAATTATTTCCCAATCCTATGCATTTTATTATATGCTTTAAAAAACATGATTTTTTTTTGAGACAGTGTCTCACTCTGTTGCCCCAAACTAGAGTGCTGTGGCATCACAGCTCACAGCAACCTCAAAACTCAAGTGCCAGTCCCAAGTAGCTGGGACTACAGGTGCCCACCACAACATCCAGCTAATTTTTCTATTTTATTTTTTTTAAAGTAGGGATGGTTGGGGGGGGCAAGGGTGTCTCACTCTTGCTCAGGCTGGTCCTCAGCTCAGGTGATCTACTCTCCTCAGCCTCCCAGAGTGCTATGATTACAGGTGTGAGCCACTGCACCTGACCAAAATATTGTTATTTTTTTTGAGATAGAGTCTCAAGCTGTCACCCTGGGTAGAGTGCTGTGGCATCATAGCTCACATAGCTCAACTCTTTGGCTTAAGTGATCCTCTTCCCTCAGTTTTCTATTTTTAGAAGAGACAGGGTGGGGGGGTCTTGCTTTTTCTCAGGCTGGTCTCAAACTTGTGAGCTCAAGCCATCCACTGGCCTTGGCTTCCTGGAGGGCCGTGATCACAGGCATGAGCTACTATGCCTAGCCTTCAAAACAACATTCTTAATAAGGGTCCATTAGACCTTACTTTATGGGCCAAGGGGTCTGTAACAAATAGCCTCATTGGTCTTCTAAGCAACAGAAATATATTTTCTCCTGTTCTAGAAGTTGGAAGTCTGGAGTCACTGTGTCAACCGGGTTGAATCTTCTGGAGTTCCTCTGGGAGAATCCATTTCAGTCTCAGCAGCTTCCAGAGGCTTCTGGTGACCCTGGTGCTCCTTGGTTTGGCCTACATCCCTCCCATCACATACCCCACCCCCCACCCCCCAATTCAGGATGATTTCAAAGCCCTTAACTTAATTACATCTGCCAAGACCCCTTTTCCACATAAGGTCACATTCACAGGTTCTGGGATTTAGGACGCAAATGTACCTCTTTTTTGGGGGGGGAGGGGTGCCATCATTCAGCTCACCGTGAAGTCCCCGACACAAAAATGTTTAAGAACTTCTGTGACCTTGCTAGGGGATTACTGAATTTTCCTGTCCCCAATTCCATTCTTTCACGATTTTCGGTTGCTGTAACTCACCTACATCCCTGACTCCCTATCAAGGTGAAGTATGTGTGCCTTGAAAACTAAAAACAATGACCCATTTTTTTCCACCTCTCTTTAAGCTTCTGAACAGGATTACATTATGGGGAGGGCTGATGAATGGAATTTTTTTACCCTCAAAAATTGTCTAATCAGGAAACCACTGATGGGGGATGATTTAAAATCTCTTCCACGAATGTTCCGCAGCCAGACACTTACCTAATGTGTTTCTGGTGGGAGGAAAATCCCAAAGCGTTTGGGATAATACTTCAGCTTTGGGCCCGGGTGTTTCCTATAGGTCAGTTTCAAGTCTGACACCCACACTCTCCTGTCCAAGTCTGACACCCACACTCCCCTGTCCCTGCTCCTTCTGGGGAGACACTGGAAGCCACTGCCCGGCGAGAGCTCACAGAGCTTTGCATGTAGAAACCACTTTCACCCACACGACTTCACGTGGCCAGGATGCCTGCTGTCCTCCAGCCCACACGACCAATTTCTCTTATTCTTCGGGTCCTGACTTAAATGTCACCTCCAAGCTGCCGGCCACTCTGAGACGGCTCTCGTTTTCTCTTCTGTCTTCTTTGTCTCGTATGGATTCTATCTGTATAGTCAGGCGATGGGCAACGGATGACATATCTTTTAAATTTCCTCAAATAAAAACCAGAATGAAGAAGTGGGAAACCTTTGGAGAAAACCATGTTTCAATATCTCAGGAGACATGTAGAGTAAAATTTCGGTGATTTTAGTTCTAGTGTTCAAGTGTAATTTTTCTGAAATAGCACAATACTTAAAAATCATACTGAGGTTAAACAGTTTCCATTCCTAGGCCTGCGGCTATTATTTTTTGTCTGTTTCTTTTTATTTATGTTAAGGTAGAAGTCACGTGCCATAAAAGTCACCAGTTTAAAGGGTGCAATTCAGTGAACTTTTGTATATTCACGAGGTTCACTGAAGTGGTGTTTGGAAAGCTGGCTGTTGGAGAGGTAAAGAGTTTTAATTTTTTTCCCTATGTGGAATTTGTGCAGTGTCTGTTAAGGTCTGCAGTAATAAAACCACAGTTAATCCCAGCACTCGGGGAGGCCAAAGCAGGAAAGTCCCATGAGCTCAGGAGTTCAAGATCAGCCTGGGCAAGAGCAAGACCCTGTCTCTACTAAAAATGGAAAAACTAGCTAGACCTGGTAGTGGGCACCTGTAGTCCCAGCTACTTGGGAGGCTGAGGCAGGAGGATCACCTGAGCCCTGGAGTTTGAGGTTGTTGTGAGCTAGGCTGACACCATGGCTTTCTAGCCTGGGGGACAGAGTGAGACTCTGTCTCCAAACAACAAAAAATAATCACATATATAAATATAAAACCACATTCAAAAAATTTGTGACATGAAAAACGAAAGCTTCCTGCATAAAGCCAGTTCCATTTCAGGTTTGGGGATGTGTAAGAGGGATGAGGTGATGGATGGGGCACTGCCCAGCTGGGCGGCTGGAGGAAGCAGTGGGCCAGGAAGAGAACTGATTTTTCGGAAAGCCCCAGGTTAATGGTCAGAGAGAAAAGACACCCACAGAAAACTTTCCTGAATTCTACTGACAGTCTGCAATGAAGATGCCCAAGGATGCTCCCAGCCCTAGATGTTCCTGAGGGACCCCCCTGTGTCATCCTGTGATGTTCCAGGGAGACATCTGCCTGTGTCATTCTGTGATGTTCCAGGGATATATCCTTCCATGTCATCCTATGACGTTCCAAGAAAACGTTCCCTTGGGGTGGCGTCTATGGCTCAGTGGGTAGGGCGGTGGCCTCATATACCGTGGGTGGTAGGTTCGAACCCAGCCCCAGCCAAACTGCAACAAAAAATAGCCAGGTGTTGCAGTGGGCATCTGTAGTCCCAGCTACTCGGGAGGCTGAGGCAAGAGAATAGCTTATGCCAAAGGGTTTGAGGTTGCTGTGAGCTGTGACGCCATATCACTCTACTGGGGGCAACAGCTTGAGACTCTCTCAAAAAAAAAAAAAAACAAAAACAAATGTGTACAACTCACTTGTGGTGGCTCCCACTTGTAATCCCAACACTCTAGGAGACGAGGCAGGTGGATCGCCTGAGCTCAGGAGTTTGAGACCAGCCTGAGCAAGAGCTAGATCCCACCTCTACTAAAAATAGAAAAACTAGCTGGCCCTTGTGGGATCTTATAGTCCCAGCTACTTGCGAGACTAAGCAAGAGTTTGAGGCTTGAGCCCAAGAGGTTGCTGTGAACTGTGATGCCACAGTACTTTACCCAGCTTGACAATGAGATTCTGTTGAAAGAAAGAAAGAAAGAAAGAAGGAAGGAAAGAAAGAAAGAAAGAAAGAAAGAAAGAAAGAGAGAAAGAAAGAAAGAAAAGAAAAGAAAGCAAAACATCCTACTATGCATTGGCAGCCACCCCTTGTTCTCCCCCAAACTCCTCCCCCCCTCCAGCCCTAGTTAATCACTAATCTACTCTCTGTCTCTTTTGTCTATTCCGGGAATTTCTTATAAATGGAATAGTACAATACTCAACCCTTTGCCACTGGCCTCTTTCACTCAGCACGGTGTCAGTTCGTCTGTGTGGTGTCTGCACTTCACTCCTTTCTTTGGTGGAATAATATTTCGTGTGTCGATATATCGCATTTTGTTTATCCATTCTCAGTTGATGGACCTTTTGGGTTCTTTCAGAAGGTTATTATGAATGAGGTGACGATGAACATTCATGTTTCTGTGTGGACATAATACTTTCATTTCTCTTGGGCTATACCTAGGATGGAATTGCTAGGTCCCGTGGTAATTCTGTGTTTTATTTATACGTGTATCTCTTGCATAGTTTTCCATTTTAGTTGTGTGTCTGCTTTTGGCTTTATACGTTCGGGAGAGCCGTCTGTCTATCCTCTAAGTGGTGGAGAGCTTCTAGGTTGTGGTACCTTTTCTCACTTCATGGAAGTTTTTAGATGTGTTAATCATTTCCTTTATGGTTGGGGTGCTTTTTTGTGTCTTGACTAAGAAATCATTTCCTACTCTGAGGTTATAAAGTTATTTCCTTATATTTTCTTCTAAGTTTTTAAAAAATGTTGCCTTTTTAAAATTAGACTTTCAACTTCTTATGAGTTTTGTGTTTGCTTCCTGGTCAATGTAGAACTAATTGTTAACAATTTTCCATGTGGATAGTCAGCGTCCCTCCACCATGTATTGGCCAGTCTTTCTTTCCCCTGCTGGTTTCCAATTCATCCTCTAGCACATGTCCAGTTTCCACGTGGACAGTGGGACACTTTCTAGGCTGACTCAGTTGTCCCATTATTTTAAACCTCTGAGCTGTGCTGCTGTGACACTTAGTTCCAAAAATTTATGCTAAGACTGAACATCTGGCAGAGTAAGTCCCCCGTCGCTCCTCGCAACTGTCTTGGCTCTTGTCCCCAATATGGTATTTTCCAATCCATGAATATGGCATACACTCTATTCAGTCCCTGATATGGTATTTTCCAATCCATGAATGTGGCATACACTCTATTCTACTCTGATATGGTATTTTCCAATCCATGAATATGGCATACACTCTATTCAGTCCCTGATATGGTATTTTCCAGTCCATAAATATGGTATACACTCTATTCAGTCACATTTTCTTTTCTTTTCTTTTTTTTTTGAGACAGAGCCTCAAGCTATCCCCCTGGGTAGAATACTGTGGCTTCATAGCTCACAGCAACCTCCAACTCCTGGGCTGAAGTGAGTCTCTTGCCTCCACCTCCCAAGTAGCTGAAACCACAGGCGCCCACCACAATGCCCGGCTATTTTTTGGTTGCAGCCATCATTGTTGTTTGGCGGGTATGGGCTGGATTCGAACCCGCCACCTTAGGTGTATGTGGCTGGTGCCTTAGCCGCTTGAGCCACAGGTGCCAAGCCTTCAGTCACGTTTTCTTTTGTAACTTCTGACAATTTTCTGCACTGACATTTTCATGTTTAGTAGGTTGGTTTCCAGATGTATAGCAAAAGATTTTTGCTACAGGGTTTTTTTTTTGAGACGGAGCCTCAAGCTGTCCCCCTGGGTAGAGTGCCATGGCATCACGTTCACAGCAACCTCCAACTCCTGGGCTCAAGCGAGTCTCCTGCCTCAGCCTCCCAAGTAGCTGGGACCACAGGCGCCCGCCACAACGCCCGGCCATTTTTTGGTTGCAGCCATCATTGTTGTTTGGCAGGCCTGGGCTGGGGATTCGAACCCGCCACCCTAGGTGTACGTGGCTGGCGCCTTAGCCACCTGAGCCACAGGCGCCGAGCCTGCTACAGACTTTTGTTAGGTGTTTTTGATTAAAGTTAAGGGCCTGAGATAATCATATAGATTTTCTCTTTTAACCTGTTCCCATGGCATATCACATTTTTAGGTTTCTAAGGATGAAATATTCTTGCATTCTTGGGGCAAACCCAACATGGTCACGATTTTAGAAAGCTGGAAAACAAAACTTGATTTTCGTTTTTTTTTAAAGATTCAAAACAATTTTATTTATTTAATCTTATTTTTTCTTTCAGATTAATATAAGGGCACCTATGATTAGGTTACAAGTTAAAGTCATGTAAAGTCCAGGTTGTAGTTGAGCCCTTCACCCAGTATATGTGCCATCTATCCCTACATTGTGCTCATTGGTGAGAGCTTTCCAGTCCCCCTCCCCTTCTTGAATTTGTGCTTTTCTCTCTTGTGGGTGTACAATTGTTCATCTGCTTGTTTCAACATTGGATATGTGCTTTTCCATTCTTGTGCTACTTTGCTAAAGAGGATGTTCTCCAAATCTATCTAGGTAAATGCAAACAAACTTGATTTTCTAAGACTTATTTAAGATTTTGGAATCTGTGTTTCTAAGTAAGGTTGGTGTATAATTTTCTTTCTTTTCTTCTCTTTTTCTTTTTTGAACTCTACTCATTCAAGTGTGGTATAGAGTTCCTAAAAGCCTCAAAAAATGAAGGAGATGCACAATCTTCTTTCTGTTATGTAATTCAAGATACTTGAAGATAAATTTATGGCCATGCCACTGCATGTCAGGGGACATGAGAAATCATGCCGTGTTAATCATTTGAGGAAATTTATGCATTAAAATTGTAAATAACCAAATCCAAGCAACAAATAAGGAAGCAAGCAAGCATAAGAACAATTCTTCTTTTTTTTTTTTGAGACAGAGCCTCAAGCTGTCCCCCTGGGTAGAGTGCCATGGCATCACAGCTCATAGCAACCTCCAACTCCTGGGCTCAAGTGAGTCTCCTGCCTCAGCCTCCCAAGTAGCTGGGACCACAGGCGCCCGCCACAACGCCCGGCCATTTTTTGGTTGCAGCCATCATTGTTGTTTGGCGGGCTGGGGCTGGGGATTCGAACCTGCCACCTTAGGTGTATGTGGCTGGCGCCTTAGCCGCTTGAGCCACAGGTGCCGAGCCAAGAACAATTCTTAGGGAAAAGAAATCTGACATCTTTAGCTGGAAAGGATAATCTTACCTACTCTAGCCAGTGCAGTGGAGTTTAGCAGTGACATGTAGCTCACACCATCTCTCCAGAATCACTGTATCCTGGGAGAAAACAAACAGGTTTTCCATTTACTTAAATCTAAAAAAGAGTCTCTGGAAATTACTCTGCAAAGGGATAAGTCCAAACCCTTCCAGGTCTCCAGAGAAACCCAAGAAATGAAGCTGAGTGAGAAAAGGGGGTTCACCTAAGTCCCGAGTCTTGGCATGAAATTAACTTTTGCACATGTTTGCGAGCAGAGTGTGAGAAGGTGCTGTTCAGACTACATTTAGCTCGACTGGCAAATGATGATGCATTTATTTGCATGAGTGGGTGACAGGGGTGAAAACAAATAGCCCAGAGCCAGAAGAAGGCCATCAGGAAGGAAATGACTAACTTGTAAAGAAATTCCAACCATTCGGGTCCTGTCCTCAGCTCCTCTCCCACCCACTTCCTGATTGGCTCCTTTTCAGTCTATAGAGCAACTATGCCTGGACAAATTACTACAGCCATAGGCTCTCAGATCCAGAAGAAACCTGAGTGTCTCATTGTTTCAACCCTTCCATTTCCTAGAAAAGGAAATAGAGGGGTGAGTGACAGCCCTCTGCTCTGGGCTGCACCTCCATCCCCTGAGCGGAGCAGAATGTTGGAGGAGAAGGATTTGAAGGCTTCGGTCCCTCTGAGCCTCAGTTTTCCCATCTGTCAAGTGGGGCATAATCATGCCTGCCCTGCCCCACAGGGATTTTGGGAACCAGATGAGCCTGCTTAAGGGCAAGTATTTGGTAAAAGTGAAAGCAAAGTGCAACGTTAAGTTGCTACTGCTAATCTCCCCCCAGGCTGCCTAGCAAATCAGTTCTTCCCTTTAGTTGTCTGCATTGAGTTCTAGAATGCAATGCTGGAAACCAAAGTCCCTCTTCGTCTCCGAGCCTCAGAACCTGCTCTGTTGTATAACCTCTCCTTCGTAGGTCACTACTGGGTGTATCCCAGCCAATCATGTGATTCCCGAGAGAGAAACACAGCTGGACGGAACGAAAATGATAATTCAGGGTGCGTCCCACAGTCCGGAAAATCTTTACTAAGTGCCCATTAGGTGGCAATGAAGTTGACCTGGAATCACAAAATCTTGAAATTGGAAGAGATTTGGGCATGATGGATTAAGTAGTACTCTGTCCCAAAAGACACGGAAATGACTTTTGCAGAGGTGAGGGGTCTTGCTGTGCTGCCCAGGCTGGTCTCAAACTCCTAGCCTCAAGTGCCCCCATTATGTCTGACCTCCCCAAGTGCTGGGATTACAAGTGTGAGCCACCACACCAGGTCTCTGCAGTCACCTAGCAGGTGAGCTAGCAAGATCTTGATGTGTTCAAGGAGAGGTGGCTTCCACCTCACCAGGCATTTCATCCCATTTTAAGAAATATTATTAAAGCACAGCTCATTATCAACTGGATTGAGGCAACGTGAGAGCAAATTGTGCCTGTTGACAAACAGTTGCCACCAAAACCCACAATGAATATTCCTTATAAAAGAAGAGAAGGCCATTAGTGTTGTCTGTAAGTGCCAGGGTAAAGATGGAGTTCCAGGATCTGGCCAGGAGTGGCTCTCACCTATAATCTTAGCACTTTGGAAGGCTAAGGTGGGTGGATTGCCTGAGCTGAAGACTTTGAGACTAGCCAGAGCAAGAGCAAGACCTTGTCTCTACTAAAAATAGAAAAACTAGCTGGGTATTGTGGCAGGCACCTATAGTCCCAGCTCCTTGGGAGGCTGAGGCAGGAGGATTGGTTGAGCCCAGGAGTGTGAGGTTGCCGTGAGCTATGATGACACCATGGCACTCTACCCAGGGTGACAGAGTGAGACTGTCTCCCACCCACCCACCAACAAAATAGTCTCTTATGATGCTCAAAATTTGAGATTCTTTTTTTTTCTTATTTCAGATTAATAGGAGGGCACATATGATTAGGTTACATCATTGGCTTTTTTTTTTTTTTTTGCAGTTTTTGGCTGGGGCTGGGTTTGAACCCACCACCTCCTGCATTCGGGGCTGGCGCCCTTCTCCTTTGAGCCACAGGTGCCACCCTGAGATTCTTTTTAGAGGTAAATTATTGTGGTTGCACTCACTTTTAAGCCATCCATTTGTTAGAGATGTATTTGTTGCATGTCTGCAAAGGTAACCTGGAGTGAGTATGGACAAGCCAGCACTCAGGTGCTGGTGCGCTAAGCAGGCAGATTCCTGGGCCCCACCCAAGATGTACTGAGTCACAAGCTGGGGGCTACTCTCGGGGGTCTACATATTTCATAAGAACACTGGTGCTGCTTATATATCTTAAAACTTTTTTTTTTTTTGCGACGGAGCCTCAAGCTATCCCCCTGGGTAGAGGGCCATGGCATCATGCTCACAGCAACCTCCAACTCCTGGGCTCAAGCGAGTCTCCTGCTTCAGCCTCCCAAGTAGCTGGGACTACAGGCGCCCGCCACAATGCCTGGCCATTTTTTGGTTGCAGCCATCATTGTTGTTTGGCGGGCCCGGGCTGGGGATTCGAACCCGCCACCTTAGGTGTATGTGGCTGGTGCCTTAGCTGCTTGAGCCACAGGCGCCGAGCCATATCTTAAAACTTAAAAACACTCATCTAATACCACATGGCAGAATTTATATGTTTGGTAAACCAGTATTTTCTGACAATTGCCACCAATATTATGGATTTTTTTTTTTTTTTTTTTTTTTTGCAGTTTTTGGCCAGGGCTGGGTTTGAACCTGCCACCTCCGGTATATGAGGCCAGCGCCCTACTCCTTTGAGCCACAGGTGCTGCCCCAATATTATGGATGTTTTTGACTGGTGCTTAGAATTTTTTACCCTGAAGCGTCGCCCCTCCCAAGACTGTTTTAAACTACGTTAGTGATAAATAGGAAAAACGCAAGCACGTTACTGAATGCTTAATGAAATTCTTCTTCTTTACATGAAATTTTTGTATACGTCGACACTCCTTGGAGGAAGGTTATGAACCGGATACCTGGCACACCGCAGGCATTTAATACATATCCAATAAACAAGTCAAGAATGCATTCGAGAGCAATGCATTTTTAGGACATAACCCCCCCCACATGTATCTCAGGTTTTCATTTGTTATCTTTGTAAAGAAACAGATGGGGGCAATATTAACAAGGAGTAAATTATCACCTAAACCCACCTTGAACCGGCAGAGCAAGTTGCTGAAACTACAGCTAAGCAAATGGGGTCAAAGTCCCTGTCTTAGGGCAGATAAATTTTACCCAGTCTCTAAACACAGGAATTCTATTCATGGGACCCAAGTCAGTCTTATGGGGCCCCCATTTACCTCCTGGAAGAAACCTCACCTTCATTGGAAGATAGCCTCTTACATGAGAAAATGTGCCTCTTTTACGTGAACTCACGCACACACATACCCTCACTGCGTGTTTAATTGCCTGATAAATTGCAGTCATTTGTTCTGCATTGAGTAAACTCATAAATGAATCTTTCCTTAATCTGCCAGGATAAAATGTCAACTTTCAAATGGGCATTCGTTTTCCCGGGTGAGTCACACCGCGATCTGTGCAGGCAGCCACAAGGTCTTAGTTTCCTACCCAGAGAAGCTATGCTGGGAGTCTTTGTTTGAGCCAACACCCATGCCAGCCCCCCTCCTTGTATTCATTTTCTTTTTTTTTTTTTTTTTTTGAGACAGAGCCTCAAGCTGTCGCCCTGGGTAGAGCGCTGTGACATCACAGCTCACAGCAACCTCCAACTCCTGGGCTCAAGCGATTCTCCTGCCTCAGCCTCCCTAGTAGCTGAGATTACAGGCACCCGTCACAACGCCTGACTATTTTTTGGTTGCAGCCGTCATTGTTTGGCAGCCAGGGCTGGATTCAAACCTGCCAGCTCAGGTGTATGTGGCTGGCGCCTTAGCTGCTTGAGCCACAGGTGTTGTATTCATTTTTGCCACATAAACCTAAAGCATACAGCAGGATGATTTTTTTCCTGAATGTACTCATGTGTTTACAAACCACTCAAATCAAGACGTAGAACCTTCTAGCTCCGGGAAAGCTCTCTGTGGATTGTCCTAGTCAATCCCCCACCCACACCCTACCTGTGACCCTATTCTGACCTCTGTTACAGTATCAGTTTTGCCTGCTCTCAAACTTTTCTTTTTCTTTCTTTTTGTTTTTTTTTTGTGGTTTTTGGCCGGGGCTGGGTTTGAACCCGCCACCTCCGGCATATGGGGCCAGTGCCCTACTCCTTGAGCCACAGGCGCCGCCCAGCTCTTGAACTTTTCATAATGACACCAGACTCCCAGGTCTCCTTTGCACTGGCTTCTCTCACGCAGCAGGATTCGTCCTTGTGATTTGATGGCCTGGCTTTGTTCTTTTTGATGTTCCATTTTATTATAGGGATGTACCACAGCCGGCTTACCTGCCGACTGACATTTTGGGGTTACCACGAATAAAGCTGTTATTGAGTTTCTCGGATGTGTCTCCTGGTGGCTTCTGTGTGCTTGCTTCTCTGGGGGATGCGTTTAGCAGCACAGGCGACAGCCTTTTCCCAAGTGGTGGAACCAATCTATGCTCCTGGCTGCAGAGAATGGAAGTTTTCACATTTTTCCGATGTCGTCAGTCTTTTTAATTGTGGCTATTCTGGTGAGTGTGTGGTGACAGCTCACTGTATTTTTTTTTTTTTTTTTGAGACAGAGCCTCAAGCTGTCCCCCTGGGCAGAGTGCCATGGCATTACAGCTCACAGCAACCTCCAACTCCTGGGCTCAAGCGAGTCTCTTGCCTCCGCCTCCCAAGTAGCTGGGACCACAGGC
>CAUYQS010068447.1:0-13107 GCA_963574585.1 Otolemur crassicaudatus | reverse complement strand
ATTGGAGGGATCACTTCTGAGGTTTATCTTACAAGGGGACAAGTGAATCTTTCTAAGAGTAGAATGTGAATGTTTTAAAATAATAACTAAGAAAATGACATGAAGGCTATGTTAACCAGTTTGATGGAAGTGTTTCGGATTATGTGTGAAAACTCCACACTGTACCCCAGAAGTGCATTAATGTACATAGTTACCACTCAATAAAAAAAAAAAAAATTATCTGAGATGGAAAATGAATTCAGCATCCGACACTTTATATGATCAGTGTTGATCAGTGCTTTCCCTCTTTGCTGGGATACTTGTGTAGTGATCATCAGTGCTGAGAGCAGGGAGGCCCCCACAATGGTCTTTCAGCAATGCCACATAGCCAGGTTGGAGCTGGGGCTGGGAGGGAAGGCAAGGGTTGCAGATGGGATGGCTGGAGCTGACGGGTGCTGTAGTGGTCCCGTGTGGAACCGTTACGGGGGGAACCTGGGAGATGCCAACATCCCCGTCCACAGCCGTTTGAAACACAATCATACCTCTGCTAGATGGGATTGTTTGCTTCTGGAGAACCGATGGTCATCAGTAAATCAAAGGGGGAACTTCTCATTAGGAAGACAAACCACTAGTTATGTTTGGTTGTGCTATATTACATTAAAATAAACATTTAATATTTTATGAACAAAAAATGAAAATTATAAAGTCACCTATTAAAATAAATGTAAAATTGTTTAGGAAATAAATAGAATGTTGTATATAAGTATAAATTTTTAATGAAATAAGCAAAATGGTATTCAATGCAGGCAGTTGTAGCCAGTTCATGGTGTTACTTGTCTTTGTCATAGAAATTTTGACTTTGAGAACCTTTGTTCTACACCTAATCTTTTATACTAAAATTTCTTTTGTCATCTGTTATTCACTGGAGTAATTTGAATTAATTAAAGTCTAATGAAGTATTGGTCAGTGTTGACAATTCACTGACTTTTCAGTTTGGCTCACTATTTTCACCCAGGCCACCCTGGCCTTCCCTTGCTTCTTTACATGGGGGGCCCTCTGTAACAGTTACGGCTTTTTCAAAGTAATGATTTTACTTGCAACTCTTTAAGAAAAAAAGAGAGAGAAAGAAAAATCAATGTTTCAGATGTAGGCTCCTGCGTGCCTGCCTCTAGATGGGACCAAGTCCAGGACCCTGAGGCCTCTGAGGAGACGTGCCCACCAGGCAGTCACCTTGCACTTTGCCATAAATAGAATCTCACTATTTTTTCTTTGATACCCAGCTGTGCTCCTGACCCATGCTGCTAATGTGAAATTCTCAGAATTGTGGGCAGAAAGTTTGAAACATGTTTCTTTGAAAAAGTATGTGTATGTATTTTAAAGGATAAATTATTTATTGCATTACTTCCAAAATATGTGGCTTTATTGTATGTATACTATGAGGAATGAGTACTAGTAAAAATTTATTTAATGTTTATTTATTAAATAATTGATTGAATGCTTACTATAAACCAGGATCTAAGCTCAGAACTTTACCTAAATATCTTATTTGGTTGTTATTATGTTTAAATAGTGCTTTTAAAATTTTGCATATATGTCTCATTATGGCTGTGAGTTACACAGAGCCAATGTTATGCACTTTTCATATAAAAGATATTAAATGTTTTATATAGTCTGTCAGTTAGTAGTGACACATGGTCATTAACTTACTTCACTGGAAATTGGCTGAGCTATCTAGAATTTTATTCATTGTGGTTGTGCAGGATGATGCATTTAAAACATTTATAAGAGAAATATTTGTTGAAGCTACATAGAATGTTTGACAATATTACAAACTAAAATATTTATAAAGTATAAAGGAAAAGATAAAGTTTTCTAAAGTTTTGTTGTTCCATTTTACATTGCAGTTGCCTGAACCATGCCTAAAATCTGAGTTACTTTGTGTTTGGGTTTGGAGCACTGTCTGTTGACGATGACGGAGCATTCAGGTAGCAGAGGAAAACCCAGAAGGGCGTTGTTGTCTCAGCCACTGCCTGGTCTAGTCCTGATTTACTATCTACCATCCTTCCTGGTCTAGCATGGGGCCTCAAGGCATCAATTCTGCGTGCAGGGCAGGGTGATGGTGGGAAGAGCACTGGTGTCTTTTATTTTTTAAAAAATAATTCTAGAAGCCTCCTAGTTGGCTTTTCCTTGCATTTCGTTGTTTATAACTGGGTCCTATGGACTTTGACGGTTACCAAGGGAGTTGAAAAGCAAGTAGTCGCCCAAAGGGAATAGAATAGCTGTGACTGGCTTAGACCATCCTATTTTATCTCCTAGTTGGAGCTGCTTTGCTTTGTCAATCAAAATTAGAGTTCTGTTACTAAGCAGTGAGGATGAGGTGGACAGCAGGTGGGCGGTGACCAGTGGCTGCTGTGTTTGTAAGTGCACACCGTTGTAGCTCATTTCCATGAGCTCATCAAGTTCACTGTGGAGTGGAAATCATGCTGTTGTGCACTCTATTTGTATCACGAGCCTTCACTAGGGATTTGTCCAACCTTGAAATTGTTTTTGTGTGTGAAATGCCACTTGTATTCAATGGTTGTTTCTATACGTAGATGTAACTCCCAGATTCTCTGCAGGATGAAATTGAAATACTCATATTATTCATTTGACCACTTAGAAGCTTTATCAAGAATCATGGAAATAAAAAACAGATCTTCAGGGCAGTGAGTTAATTTATTTGTTCTTTGCTTAAGAAGTAAATGGCTCAAAAACCTCACTGGGGAAGCATAAATAGAATTCAGTAGTCTTGTTTCCCTCCAAAGTAGATCCTTTGTCAATGCTTTGTAAAGTAAGTATAAATGTATTACCCAGAGCTAATAACATGTGTGGCACAGGGAAGACACACTCTTGGAATTGGGCAAGAGGGTGCAGACCAGGGTTGTGATGTGTTTTTTCTTTATTTTACGGACACACGTTCGCTTACGTGGCATCTCGTCTTCCATCTGGGAACATCAAGCTACCTGTGTAGATGTGTCATTAAAGCAGGATGAGAAACGAGAGGTTAATTGACTTCACTTGGGTCACACTATGGGAAAGAGACCAAACAGAGACTTAAATCTGGGGACCTGCAGCTTAGATTCTTAGTGAAAACACTTATCTTGAGTTACATTAGTTTTCTCACTAAGACTCAGGGAGAGTTGAGACTCACTTAGCAACCTTTTCCTGAAAAGAGTAAAATTTACTGGACCACATTTCCTGAAGTGAGGATTAAGATCCAGGAATTGGATAAGAAGTAAAAAATGGAGATTTCCTTCAGTGAAGAGAAAATGGAAGAGTACTGACGTTCTTGGGCAAGGGAAATCATGAAAATTAAAGGGGAAACACTTACAGATTATGACTTTGTAAGTGACTAGTTCACCAGCCTCGTTTGTTGTCGGGGATAAGACTGAGGAAGCCACGGCCTCTGGCGTGAGCTCTGCACAGGCTGCTCACATCTCAGAGTCACTGGTTAGTGCAATTGAACAAGCGCTCTCCCAGCTTGTTTCAAATAGTTATACTTCTGTCTAATGTCAGAATCATGGGGACTTTTTGATGTGTTATAAAGATTTCTAAAAAGTATAAATTGGCCTACTGCTTAGGAAGTGACCTACAATTAAAATGGTCGGATACTTTAGAGCTAGCAGCATCAGCTCTGGACAAATAAACTCTCCTCTCCCCATGCTCCCTATTTTAAAACCAAGGAGAGCCATGCTGTTGTCTTTGTCTCTGAATAGGAGTTCTTTATTTGAAGTAATTTAGGTAAAGCTCGGTACAAACAAATGTCATATAACTTGTATGTTGTATAATGTCACCATAAATAGATGAACTTTGCATAAACAGATATAGGAAACATAAAATATACAAGTTCACAAAATAAATGGAGTATGACCAAAAATCTAAGAGGCTCTGTTACTTGGGTCCCTCTTTTCTCTGTTCCATTACTAGATCCAGTTCCTTGGGGCTGGGAGCAGACTTCTGTCCTTAGTACAGTGCCTCATACATTCCCACGTTTAAGATGTTCTGTGGAGGGAATGAATGATGGCATCAGTGTCATGCACACCTCAGCTGCCCACATAAAGATGGGAGTGGCTTGAAAGTAACCAGTATAAACTCTCCCCTGTATCAGAGACCTGCTTTAACCCTATCTGCTGGGCGTTGGTCCATCTGACCTCTGCACCTTTATGCACATAACTTCTGTTTCCTCCAGATAGGAGGGAAGGTTCTACCAGAATCAAATCCATAACTTTAAATTTCAAATACAGTCTTAGTTCAATAAATATGCATCCAGTCTCATGAAAACAACCAACCAAACAAACAAGTAAAAACCTTGTACTCAAGCTAGGCGTGTGTGGGGCTGGCACTTCCCAGGGAACGCGGTGTGGGGAGCATCCTTCTGGAGATGGACTGTGGGAGAGAAACCACACAACAGGAATGAGGGGTGGGGGAGTGGTCAGACTTCTGGCGGGGTGCTGGGGTAAAGGGCCATCCGTTGGAGAGGTGGGCGGCATTCTTCTGGCTGATGTTGTCGTGGGATGTATTTAAGCTCTCGGGAACAGGCTGGTGAGAAAAACAGACTTTATCACATTGGCCCCCGCTTAGGTTGCTTGGAGGCCACCGTGGAAATTTCATCTTCACCCCCAAGGATAAGCTCACGTGTCTCCTCTGTGATCGTTTCTCTCAGGTCCCTGTTTTCCCCTGGCTCTCCAGCCAGATCTTCTCTGTCGGAGGCTTCTCAGCCTTCCCAGAAGTCCTCTTCGGCAGAATATATAATAATTTTAGTGCAACTTTTCTCATTTTCTGTGGGGAACTCTCAAACATCTTTTTTTTTTTTAAAAAAACAAACTCTAGGATCACAGGTGGGATCCATGGTAACGATACCAAGAAAGAGTGTAGGAAGTGGTACTCAGACCAGACCCGCACACAACCATCTCCCTTTAACTTCGGAAGAACCACCTTGAGCTCTCCAAGTTATTTCACTGACGCCCTCTTCTCTTGATCTAAGGAAAAGAGAGGTGTACCATTGAAGTGAGGTGTTCTACAAATAAATCATCTTTATAAATTATCTCTATTTAATCTTCAACAAACAAACCATTAACACAAAATGTTGGTGAAGAGTTTCAAAAATTGTGCATGTTTTGGGCAAGTGTGTGGAGACTCTTTGTGCTTCCTATTCAATTTTACTATGAGCCTAAAACTCCTCAAAAATAATCAAGTATGTTAAAAATTTATATTTTTAAATACGTAAATTTACGTATGGGATCAACGCTTCTTTCAGTTTGTAAGTCATGCTCAGTGCTCCACTGAAGCCTCTTACTTACTATTCCATGACATAAGCTAACCCTGCAGGGCCCTTAGCCATGTGAAGGGCATCTTCACGCAGTTGTGTTATTGATATGATCGGTATGTGAACTGGGTGAGGTGGGCATCCCTGTAGCTGCTTAACACCTGAGAAGACCATGCCAGGTTCACAGAGTGTGAGAGAATTACCACAGGAGCAGCAGGAGGTGACGTGAACTCCACGTGTTTTGGAAAAAATCTGAAGATTTTCTCATTCTGCTGCGTCCCCTCCTCTCTTAGCAGGGAGCTAAATATCTTCAGTTGGCACATCATTATTTTTAACACTACTTGCTCCGAAGATCCCCTAAGGCATTTAAAATATTTTAAATGTGCAGGATCACTGTCATTCTTTTCTTCTAAGATGTTCTTATGTTTTCTTTGATTTATGTTTTGGAGGCTCCATCTTCGTGGAGGCCCTGGACGCCGCTGACACATTCTTTGGTAAATGTCATGTTATAAATGTTCCAGCCATCTATTAAATTCCACCTCGTGGAATCAAGATAATAAGAGCTGAAAATTAGCTGGAATGTGCACCCTGATGCCACAGAGCTGCTGTCATTTAGACTAAGCTATTACTCACCAGTGAGAGGAAAAAGACTTTCAAATCTCTTATAATGAAGGTCGCAGAGCACGCTGGAGTTCGACTCTCTCAACCTGAACTCTCGTCCTCCCTACTGGTTTCGTAGACAACAGGAATGTTAGGTCACTGCAGTTTTAATTTGCAGTGGTGTGTTGGCCATGCATGTATGTTTCTTTTATTTGGAAAACTATGATTTTGAAGGACCTGTTGTCGGAGGTGGTGTGTTGGTACAAATGTTAGGTTCTATGACTGATTCTAGCTCATCACTTAGCAGAAACAAATGGCAGATTTCCCTGCTACACTTCAAAGCTTAGAGAGCCTTGTTTTCAAACGGCTGTGTATTGTATTGAACTTGGTTAGAAGAAAAAAATCCATAACCCTGGAAAATGTGCCATGGTATAGAATCCAGGTAAAATATGTGCTAAATAATATCACAAATTAGAAAAATATCAATTGATATGTTCAGAAGCTGAGCCCAATAAAAGTTTCACAACGATGTCCATTTTGCCTTTATTGGATGAGATGAAGCTTCATTAAGGTTAGTCAGGACAGAAGACCAAGCTAGCAAGGTAGTCAGCAGCATCCTATTTTTGTAATAACAGTATAATGTATGAGAGTTTTGAATAAATCCCTCATTTAGGAGCCAGAAACTAGTACTGTTACAAAATAGAGACAATTGTTTTTCTTCAAGTTTCTCAAAGATTTACAGACATGTGCTTCTCAAGACTGCCCACTCCACTGCAAACATGCAGATGCCTGGTGTTCACGGCAGGTGGGAATTCTTCACCTGCAGTGGGGTCAGGATGGAAGGAGCGTCAGGGAGAGAGCGGCAAGCTCGGAGAGGGGAATTTCAGAAGTGCCATCAAGAGACAGAAGATGGTGTGTGTGTGTGTGTGTTTATTACTTCACTAGACTGTAATTTCTTGAGAAGTCTCCTGTATAGAGTTAATAAATTTTTGCTTGTTGAATGTTTGATTTGTCTGATGGAAAGACAAATAAAGTACTATAACTTGGTATCTGCATTAATTAGCAAAATTGGTATGGAGTGGTGTCATTCCATATGTGTCCCATATGTTAGCCACTAGCCACATATGACTCTTTAGATTTTAAAGAATTGAAATTAAATAAAATTAAGTAGTCAGTTAGCCCCAGTAACCACACTGCAAGGGCTCAGTAGCCCCATCCCTTTGGTCCCAGAAAATTCTACCAGGCAACACCAGTTTGGGGGATTCTGGTTGGCTCAGTGAGATGAGCCTATTTGCCTTCTTAAAATTTTTTAATGTGTTTTTATTAAACCAAGAAAGAAGAAGAATAGTCAAAAAAGAAGAAAGAGCAATGGCTACTTAATTATTGCAGAAAGGGGAGCTGGGGTGGAGTGGTACTGGAGAGATTGCAAGCCTTAGCCAAGTTTAAGGGTAATGAGCCCAAGGCCTAGAAATGTGAAGTGGACAGGGCTTGCTTTGGTCCATGGCCCATAGCGACAGGTGTGAGACTAAGACTGAAGCTGTTTGCTTCACAGTTTATTGCTTTGTCACTTTACTGAATTCCTTCAAAGATGTATACTTTGTCAAGAGAGAATTTTGGAAGCAAAGATTTTTGGTTCTTATAAGACAGAGAGGTTTGAGTCATCCCCAGCCTGTGCAGACACAGTAGGTTGTGGGTAGAAATACAGTGTAGGCAGACGTTCCAGAGGACGTGTGGGACGAGGGCCCCAGCCTCAGCCCCCATTCACCCCCCACTGCTCAGCATGCCTACAGTGGCTGGCTGGGTAGGCATGTTCGCCAGAATAGACAGAAAACTAGTTTGGGGACATCCCAGTAAAATTCAGTAGTTTAGCAGACATAGGATATTAGCAGAGTTAGAAGGAGATTAGAAATGACCCTCCGGCCCAGACCATCTACCCTGTAGGCTGTAACCATAATTGTTCCTCTTCCATCCCCCAGGGCAGCTTTGTTACCTGCTTAGTTCTGTCTTTGAGAATTGTTCTAGGATTTTGTGCCTCCTCCCTGATCACCTTTTTCATAATCAAAGGACTACCTGCAAGATTGAGTCATGAGAGGATTAACTACTTTTCACTATGTAAACATGTGCCCTAAAATCTTTTTTTTTTTTTTCCTGTGAGACAGAGTCTCACTTAGTTGCCCTTGGTAGAGTGCTGTAGCGTCACAGCTCACAGCAACCTCAAACTCTTGGGCTCAAGCTATTCTCTTGTCTCAGCCTCCCAAGTAGCTGAGACTATAGGTGCCCACCACAATTCCTGGCTATTTTTAGAGATAAGGTCTTGCTCTTCCTCAGGCTGGTCTCGAATCTGTGATCTCAAGGCAATCCTCCTGCCTCGGCCTCCCAGAGTGCTGGGATTATAGGTGTGTGCCAGGATGCCTTGCCTGTGGCCTAACATTTTAGAAAGCCTTCTGAGAATTTGGTTCAGGGAGGTACCTATCCCCTCAGTACAGGCTGTGCCCTTACCAAGGTGTCTGTGTCTCCAGCTTTCAGAAGACTTTTTCATAAGAAACTCTTCATGTTAATTTCTCAGCTCAGCTTCTACCTCTGACCCTATGGTGGAGAAAGCCCTTCCTGGGGAATTCTCAGGCCTCTGTGTTGCGGCTCCTTCCTATCCCCGGCAACAGGAGGGAAGGGACATTTCTTGCACAGAGGAACCCACTCTTAGTCTGTCTGCCAGAACTCTCTCCCTCACCCTCATATCCTCAGGGATGCCAGGCCAGAAGATTGAAGATTGTCACATTGTCTTGATAGCCCAAAGCTAGCTTTGTGTGGCCCGTGTGGGTTCCTTGACAGAGGGGCTACATGCTGGGTTCAGCAGAAGGCCACCTGGTCTTTCTCCTTAGGGCCTCAGTGGCCTCCTGTGTGTGGTTCCAAGTGTGAAACAGAGTCTCCTGCATCTGACAGCTGAGTGCAGTGCTGTTTCTGGGCAGGAAATTGATCTGGAACCGCACAGTTGTGGAAAATACTGTTTTGTCAATGAAATGCAAATGTATATTACCCCAGTACCCTTGCATTTATAGAAATCCTTTTTTATAATTATTTCTTCAAATCAGCATAAAAGTGCCAATAGTAACTTGTCGGATATGATGTGGAAGTTGGAAGAAATGACCCAATTAATAACAGGCTGAGGTGAATAATAGGTGAAAAATGTTTTTCACGGGGTTTTAGTTTACTTGGATGTTTGAATGATATAATGGTTATTTAATTGTAGATTAAATTTAAGACATAAACAAATGCATTTTGAATTATAATTATTGAGTCATCTTTAAAAAATAATTCTTGAAATTTACCATTATCAAACCAGTAACTTTGTGATCCTATACAGGAGATGCAAAACCCTCTACTTCTAAAGGATTCTCTAGAGTGGGGTGACTTGTTACCTGAGGTGGGCAGTAGTAACAAGAGTGGCTGGAATTCTGCAAGACAGGAGTCCCCAGGCTGCCTGGGTGGGTGGAGGACGGAACTTTCCCCATGTCCAGAGGCCAGGGAGTGACATCTGAAAGCTCACAAGGCCATGGCCCTTGCCGCTTCCAGTGGGCAGTGACCTCTCCAGGCAAAGATGGACAGATGAGTAAGAAGGAGATACGTGTGACGCTGGGTGCAGGACGGGAACAGACACAAGCTGGCTCCATCTGGCTGCAGCAGAGATTGCCACAGCGTACGACTCTTTTCTCAAGCCTGTCCTTGGGCTAACCATTCTATTTGGTATAATTTAAATAAAGTTCAGGGTATAAGTGACTATGTACAAGATCAGGCAATTAAGTTCCAGATCTCAACCTAGAAAAAGTGCTACTACCTCTTTGCTGAGTATCACTTCTGTCACCTTCTAAGTACTCCCCTTGGCCATCTGGTGACTATGGTGATATTTAGCAATGAGGTATGTAGTTCTGTTTCTAGGATGAGTTTGCAAACTTAACTGTCCACCTCATCTATGTTCACAGTATCTGCAAGACCTCTAAGAACTTTCGACAAAGTGAAAATATTTATTTGTGGGGAACATGTTGGTTACTGTAGCAATCTTTTTTATCCTTGTCACTTCCTCAGTGCAGCTCCAAATTCATAGAGAATCACAGTCAGGAAAAAACATTTCAAATGTGCCTTTGCAATAAATTTCCCACGTATCACAAAGGCCCCCAGCTGTGGCATGTGATAGATGGTTTTAGGACATAGACTTTACTACACAGGCACGTGCATACAGGCACGTGTGTGCACACACACACAGCAAGAATATGACAAAAAGCTCTGTCTCCTGCTGAAATTATTCTGTCAAAGGAAAAAGAATGGAAGAAGGGGGCAAAAAATAAATGCAAACAGACCAGTCCCACTAGTTCAAGCTACATCTATTTGCCACTTTGCTGCGATGACAGTGGAGGAGATGGGCTCTCACCTTGGCACAGACACAAAATCAGTAAACTGAGTCAATGGCAACTGTACAGATGAGCTAAGTGGGCAGGTAGTGATGGATGCTGTCAGGGGACACTTTGGTGGTTGTTGCCAATGTGTAGTAAAGGGCATGACATTCTTATACCCGTATGATCCCCAGCTAGTCAGAGCTCAGACCTGTTCCCTCACCCCGTCTTGTACCACACCTCTTAAAGTAACCGCTGTTCTGGATTCTCTCTCCACGATTCATTTTGTCTAATAAGGGCACTTTTAAAATGGGATCAGAGGCACAGGTGCTCCCTAGAACCCCCCAGCTCTCTGCAGCAGGCCGGGGAAGAAGGACCCTTGGACCGGGTCAGAGGAAAGGAGGAAAGATGGCCGCTGCCAGCAGGAGAGCCACCGTATGGGAACCAGGTGGGAACCAGCTGTCACAGACAGGTGTGTCCGAGAATCTTCCCAGGGGGACTCGACATGGTTTGGGCTTAGGACCAAGGATGAAAAGCACTCGGGTTCCTGAGGAGTCTAGCCAGCAGAAAATACAGGCTCCACAGGAACTTCTATGGTGTCCACCAAGCCGCAAGGCCAATTTCCAGAATGCAGTTAAGACTGGAGAAGAAGGTGTTACACAGCAAAGCTCTGACATCAGAGACTGGGGATGTTACCCTGGATAGGCAAAAATGCACAACAAATCAAACCAAACAACACTGAGTTAGCCCTCCTCCCCTCTGTGGTAATACTGACCACAGAAGGCTTATGGCGGTCCTTATGAACACACAGCGTGTCACATGCAGCCCTGTGGCAGAACAGGCTATGGGTCTACTGATTATAAATGGTCCACTTAGTCTTAAAACAGATAACTTGACGGGGACTGGCGGGCAGTCAGTTACCTCCCAACTTCAAAGGGGTAGCACCGGCCCGTGGTGTGCTGGGCTTCCCCAGAATCAGGGCCGAGATCCCCAAGTAGGTGCTCCCAAGCATAGGGGTACAGCTGTTCAGGGGTTGGCTTTTCTCACAGAATTCACCATGTCAGGACAGACTCTTCTGCTAAAATCAGTGTATGAGAAGTAGCATTCTTTTTGCGTGGCCTCTCTACAGTCAGGGAGTTCACTGTGAACAGGCTCCATCTGACCCCCAGGGAGCACTGATTTGTGTGCTATTTCCCGGGAGCCTGTAGGAAAGTCCTGCCTGGTGGTCTCACAGGCACTTTTTGATCTTCTTGGGAAAGAGCCCCCACAGCCATCCGTCAGTGTTAGAGAAAGCCTCCTCAGCCAGAGGGAGGGGGGAAATGGGATCCTAAGGGCATTTCCCCGGGGGGTCAGCGGGGTTTCTGAGCTTGGTCGGCATGCCCCCTAGTGTCCTCGCTCCAGAGGCCTGGCCACTCTCAGAGACGGGAAGGGCAGCCCTGACGGTGGCTTTAAGGTCGTGCTGCGGCGTGAGGTAGAGACACCCCTGCAGCTTGATCTGCAACACTTTATTTATTTTTTTAATTTGGCAGCTGCCACTGAGATTCAAATGTCCCAGTGCAAAGCCTTCTCTGTAATTTGTTTTCTTTATTAAATATACCGCCAAACGTCTGTCTTCTTCGTTGTATTCTCGCAGTAGTTGGAAGGCACAATGAGAATATGCCTTGCTTTCATTTTTGCTTAATTATTTAAAAAGTTCTTTTACATGATGGGCATTAGCAATTTTTCTTTTTTTCCCTGACTAGCACCGATGTAAGCACTAAGTTATTTTGATAGCATATTTTTAAATGAGAAAAATAAGACATAGTTAGACTAATGCCTTTTAAAAATGAAAGTAGCTTCAAATTAAATTTTATTTATTTATTTATTTACTTTTTATTTTTTATTTTTTTCGAGACAGAGTCTCAAGCTGTTGCCCTGGGTAGAGTGCTATGGCATCACAGCTCACAGCAACTTCCAGCTCTTGGGCTTAGGCTATTCTCTTGCATCAGCCTCCCAAGTAGCTGGGACTACAGGCGCCTGCCACAATGCCTGGCTACTTTTTGGTTATAGTTGTTGTTTGGCAGCCTGGGCTGGATTCGAACCTATCTGCTCCAGTGTATGTGGCTGGTGCCTTAGCCGCTTGAGCTACGGGCACCGAGCCTTAAATTTTATTTTATTACAAATGCAATGCATTCCCCTTGTATAACCTGTGACGACGTGAACAGGTGTGAGGCGCAAACCATCACTAACATTTCAGTGAAAACCCTTTCTGGTGTCCCTGATGCGTACTCACAGTCTCACACAGATGCAGGTGGTGGTTGTTTCTCCCCTGCATTTGTTTGTATCACTTAACAACAATAAATAACAATCCTCTCAAAGTTAATATTTATAATTTTTCATGTTTTATGGCTGGAGGATATTTTATATTGCTGCACTAGTCTGTGTGCAGACATTCTCCCCCGGAGCATTCTCATAGGAGAATGCCCCCTCCACCCTCCTCCACGCTCCTCCACCCTCCTCCATGCTCCTCCACCCTCTCCACTCTCCTCCATGCTCCTCCACCCTCCCCACGCTTCTCCACCCTCCTCCACCCTCTCCACTCTCCTCCACCCTCTCCACGCTTCTCCACCCTCCTCCACCCTCTCCACGCTCCACCACCCTCTCCACTCTCCTCCACGCTCCTCCACTCTCCTCCACGCTCCTCCACCCTCCACCCTCTCCACTCTCCTCCACTCTCCTCCACGCTCCTCCACCCTCTCCACTCTCCTCCACTCTCCTCCACCCTCTCCACTCTCCTCCACGCTCCTCCACCCTCCTCCACCCTCTCCACTCTCCTCTACTCTCCTCCACCCTCTCCAC
>CAUYQS010068445.1:0-16619 GCA_963574585.1 Otolemur crassicaudatus | reverse complement strand
ACTCTTTCACTACTCGACTCTCTTCAGATCTGACTGTACCTCAGAGACGTTGTGAGGGAGTTATCAGTTAGCTAAGACTGTACCTCAGAGACGTTGTGAGGGAGTTATCAGTTAGCTAAGACTGTACCCTCTTGCTTTAGTGATTTCAGGCAGAAGTTAGCTACCCAGCATCCCCAGGGGATCACAGAGTCTCAGCTTCTCATAAACCATCTGTAATTTTCTTTTATGCATTTTATCTTTTTTTTTTTAAGTAAAAGGCAAAAATTGTGCAACTCACAATTTACAACAAAGGAGGCAAAATCTCTTCAGTTATTTTTAGTAACCAAAGAAATAAGTCCAAACAAAGTGCATGACGGCCCTGCTGGGTCCTAAGTGGGAGAAACACAGCCAATGGTGGGATTCTGGAGCCAGACGCCAACCCATTCGCCCACTTCCTAGTGGTAAGTGAGTGATACTTAAAATGCCTCACTATCCTCCTTTGAAACTGAAGGTTATAATAGTACCCCCCACTATGTTTTTGTAAAGATTCAACAAATTAATAGGTGCTTACGAGCACTCGTATTTGGCAGGCCTGGTATACAATAACTATTAATACTACATAGATGTTTGCTATTACTATTTCACAAAGCTATAAACAAACCAAATATTGTGTCTTGTGCGTTTAACAAATAGAAGGTAATTAGGAGCAAGAATTCAGAGACGACTTGTTCAAAAAAAATTTTTTTTAAAACAGCAATTTCCAATGAGCCAATGTGTAGCACCAGCCACAGGCGAGTCATAGGGGAACTGAGGACGGCAGGAAACCCATCTGAGCAGGCATTTCCTTGTCACCATGCATGTCACTTTGGCTCTGAATATCTGACAACTACACAAAATGAATAAAAGGCTTATCTACAACAGGAAAAGCCAGATGACACACCTACTCGGCCACTCACAACAGCTACAAACAAACCAAGGGGGGCTGATGGGTGGCAGAGAAACTTGTGGCCAAAGTAAATCACTCTTTCTATTCTTTTTGCTTTTATTTTTTTTCCTCTTTTTAAAAACTTTTCTCTCTTTGCTTTTAAAAATTATTTATGGTTTTGAGGAATTAGAAAACACTGGGAAGCGCTGAGAATCAATAATGTAACAAACACCTCTGGATCTCTCCTCAAAACTGACAAACTGTTAGCCTTTTTTAAAGTGTTCTTATTGGGTCGGGCACGGCAGCTCACGTCTGTAATCCTAGCACTCTGGGAGGTTGAGGCGGCGGGTGGATTGCTTGAACTCATGAGTTCAAGACAATCAGAGTTTTACCCCAAGTAAAAGCGAGACCCTGTCTATGCTAAAAATAGAAAAACTAGCCATTGTGGTAGGTACGTGTAGTCCCAGCTACTTGGGAGTCTGAGGCAAGAGGATCACTTGAGCCCAAGAGTTTGAGGTTGCTGTGAGCTGTGATGCCACAGCACTCAACCCAGGATGACAAAGTCAGACTCTGTCTCAAAAAAATTCATTAATTAATTTTAAGTTTTATTGTATGTATTTAAGGTATACATATGACAAGATGTTACAAGGCACATGTACAGGGTAAAATGTGACTACAGTGGAACAGATTAGCACAGGTGTCATCTCACTCTACAGACTGAGGCTGACCGGGGCAGAGGTAAAGGATGCCCCAGGAAAGCTGGGGCTCACGTGGCTTTGAAACTGGCTGTCACAGCAAGAGCTTGCTGGCAACAACTGTTAACTTCACATAAATCTGAAGTGGGTAACGACTGCATTTTTTGAAAAGTCACCTAAGTCCACCCTGTTGGTGGAAATATTTAACTTTATTTGGGTTCAAAGGTATGGCTAGCAAAATTATTCACATAATTTTAGGGCTGGCTGGTTCTGCAAACTCCTCCAGTAACAAAACCTTTCCTCTTCAGCATTCCTCCTGCCCTGGCATGGATCTAGAACCTGTCTCCCTGCCTCTTCCTCCCTCCCTCCTAACGGCATTCCTGGCCTCGGCGCTAGTCTGTGGAAATCCTCCCTTCACAACCAGAGCACCTCCCCTGTGCTCTCGGACCTGCTCTAGCCCATTTCCTCTGTTTCCAGCCACCAAATCTCTCAGACTGCCTAGGGATGGAGCCAGCACCTGCATTTTAAATGAGCCCCCACGCACACCCAGAAGATTCTTATTTATTTATTTATTTATTTATTTTTATTGTTGGGGAATCATTGAGGGCACAAAGAACCAAGTTACACTGCTTGCATTTGCTAAGTAAAGTCTCTTTTATAATTATGACCCACCCCCAAGAATTGTGCCACACATTGTGACCCCCACTAGCTCCCTCCCTCCTTCCCTCTCTCTGCTCTCCCACTCCCCTAACCCCCCACCATGTATTAGCATAAACTGTCCTCATATCGGAATTGAGTACATTGGATTCTTGCTTCTTCATTCTTGTGATGCTTTACTAAAAAGAATGTGTTTCAACTCCATCCAGGTTAATACAACAGATGTAAAATCACCATCTTTTTATTGGTTGAGTAGTATTCCATGGTATACATAGGCCACAGCTTGTCAATCCATTCCTGGATTGGTGGGCATTTAAGTTGTTTCCACAATTTGGCAATTGTAAATTGAGCTGCAATGAACAGACTAGTGCAAGTGTCCTTAGGGTAAAAGGGTTTTTGCTCTTCTGGGTAGATGCCCAGTAATGGGGTTGCAGGATCAAATGGGAGGTCTAGTTTGAGTTCTTTGAGGAGTCTCCATACTTCCAAAAAGTTTGCATTAGTTTGCAGTCCCACCAGCAGTGTAAAAGTGTTCCCTTCTCTCTGCATGCACACCAGCATCTGCAGCTTTGGGACTTTGTGATGTGGGCCAGTCTCACTGGGGTTCGGTGATATCTCAGGGTGGTTTTGATTTGCATTTCTCTAATAATTAGTGATGGTGAGCATTTATTCATATGTTTGTTAGCCATTCATCTGTCTTCTTTAGAGAAGATTCTATTCATCTCACTTGCCCATTGATATAAGGGATTGTTGGCTTTTTTCTTGTTGCTTATTTGAGTTCTCTGTAATCACTTCTCTGCCTTTTGGCTAAAATCAAGTGTTGAGTTTCCTGTAGATTCTTGTTATGAAGCTTTTGTCTGATTGATAATATGCAAATATCTTTCCCCATTCTGATGGTTGCCTCTTTGCTTTGGTCCCATTTTTCTATTTTTGTTGTTGTTGCAGTTGCCACTGGAGTCTTCTTAACTTTGGTTTAGACAATGCCTTTCTTGAAGGGGGCAGGCTATTGTTAATGTGGTATGTCCAGTGCCTGTCACAAACCCAGCACGCAGTAAATGCTAAAAAACACAGTTAAATATTGGATGACTCCACAGAAACTTCACCTTCTGAAGGGAATTAGTTCTTGGAATCTTCTCTTTATAAGTGAGGCTCCTCCATTCTATTCCTGTGTTTCCTCAGCCTCCTCTGCACCCGGCACTGGGCAGCATCCTCAAGCTCTTGAACTCACAAGGTCTCCCAAGGGCAGCATCTGCCTCCCTGCCATCCTCTACCTCTTGATACTGCCTCACACCTCCTGGAACTACTTTTCCTTTCCATCACGCTCTCTAATGACCCTATCCTCCTGACCCATTGCCTCTGTTTTGGTTTTGATGGCCTTTGTATGCAACTGGGCTGCATAACTGACAATTTCAGCTGGAGTTAGAATCTTTAGATTATCAAGGTTTGGCCCACGGGGTCTACTCTGTCTGCACCTGTATCCTCAAAATCCCAAATTCTTAGGGGCTGGCTCTCTTCCCACAAGTTCAGCCATCACTTCAGCATTTGCCACAGAATGAAATGTCAGTGCCTGTATTTGCTTTGTCTCCCCCAACTACCATCATTCTATAATGTTCACTGTACCTCTTCACTACCTCTCAAATCCGAATTTATCTACTCGCACTACTCTAATGTATCCTTCATGACAACTTATAGACTAGCCCTGTCCAAAAGAACTTTCTTCAATGACAGAAATGTTTCATTTCAGCACTATCCAATGTGACAGCCTCTAGCCACATGCTAACACTTGAATTATAGCTGGTACAACTGAGAATTAAATTTAAATAGTCACACATGGCTACTGGCTGCCATATTGACAGTGCAGATATAGCTGACTGCAGTTCTACTTGTGGCAGCTACATATCTGTTACTCTTACATCCCTTTCCTACTGTCCACATCCCCTCTCTGCTTTATATCACAGGGGACTACATTTCCTGGACTCTTTTGACAATTGGCTTTCTGGTATGAAAGTGTCACTAATGTTTATTGGTCAGTGAGAACCTTCGATGAAGACTGAGGCTAGATGAGTAGAAAGGCCAGGAAACTTCTCTATCCCTACCTTTGCTTCAGGTGGCCTTTCCAGCAGTGGTTGTCTCTTCTCTACAGCTCCAGCTTTCCCTAGTCAGCTCCTCCCTCCATATTGTAGTTCCCACCGACAGCCTTCACCATGTTCAAGCACCCACTTAGCAGCCCCCATCTGTGGGCTCAGCTAAAATTATTTCCTCCCTATGTCCCTGTAGCCCTAGGAGTAGATAGTGGTAGCTTCTTACTGTTGCTCATCTCTAGGTTGTTTCCCTGTCCCTTGTCTGGTCCTTAGTCCTTATTCCACTCAAGTACCCAATCCCCTCTATTAAATTCCCTCCATTGACATACCTAATATGATTTTTGTTTCCTTTATTGAGTACTAACCAATCAAACACCCTAACTGGGTTTTCGTCTTTAACCCTTCATCCTGATAGCTACTGCCATGAAACAAAGTCATAATCATCATCTTCATCACCAAAATAGTATATGATATAAAAGTATATCAAAATCACCATTCCTGCCATACTTGTATGCCAAGCATGATATGGAAGTTTTGCATATGACAGCCTGTTGTTCCTTGAAATAACCCCATGAGATCATTGCTATTATTTCCACTTTGTAACTGAGAATAATGAGGCTTAGACAGCAACTTGTGCAGGTTAAACAGCAACTAAATGACTCAGCATACCTCAAAAGTTCATGCAAGTTCACGTAAGTTCATTCCATCTAAGTACACTATTCAAATATAGTCAATTCCTTCCCACTGTCTCAGGAAAAAGTTCCAATTTCCTTAGCCTCGTATTCAAAAAAAGGCTCCCTGTCATCTAGCTTTAACTCACTGTCAGTCTAGGCTCCTACTTTATCCTCCTCACCTATATTCAAACTCAACTCCATGCTGTTTCCTTCACACAAGTGCTTAGTATTTTCTCACTCCTACTCTATCACTAGGTCCCTCTTAGGATCTGTTCAAAATTTGTTTTAATTCAACATAATAAATATTTATTAATTGCCTACTCTTTCCAAAGCACCTTTCTCTGAAATTCCTCCATTTCATAATTCAACGTTTAATTTCAACATTTATCTGTTGCTTACTTTACAGTCTAGTCCTATTCTCATTTTAATACCTTCACTAAATTTCAAGGTCCTTCAGGGCAAAGATGGTTTAGTAAAGGTTTTTTTTTCCTTAATCTTCCCATCAGAATCTAAGAGAGTCTTTTACAAATCACTCTTAGATGATTTGCAAATATCTGTCGAATGTATTTACATAACTCTTCACAGATGCAGCATCAGGTGGTTTCATGAAAGACATGGAAGTAAGTCAAAGGCGGAGCCTTTGTCTGAATTCTCTACCTTCACCCTGGTTAGAGATGTGAACTTCAGAGCCCAACTCTAATGGCCCGTGTTAACCCAGCTTCACCATTATGGGCAAGAAACTCAACCTCCCTGGTCTCCTGTTTTCTCACTTGCAAAATAAAAATAATGAAATTACTTGCTTCGTGGTACTACTGGGAGGATTAAGTGAGCTGGTTATGTAAAGTCCTTACAACAAACAATACCTGGAACAGGCAAAGTTCTCAATAAATTTTGGCTCTTCCTACTATGACATCAATTCTCAAACCAATGGTATGCTGGACCTAGTTAAAATCCACATAATTCCTGTAGGTCATCAGGGATAAAAACCTCAAGTCACTAATCCTCCTCTAGGTCTCCTTCTGGCCTCTAGAAAACAAAGTCTATACCTATACAAGAAATCTAACAAGCAGAATAATGTCAACAAGATGGTGAAAGGAAGATGAAATTGACAACTGAGAAGTTAAATTTAGTGTGTATTACAGAAAACTTGTCTAAATTTAAAACTATGTAACAAACAGAAAAATGTGTTCACATCATGTCTATTGTAGAGAACAAAAATACATTTTCTCTGTATCCAACCATTGTGTGAATTCTGAACTTTTAGGTTTGATATGGCCAGTTTCCTAGCAACACTGTCCCTATGTGCCCTCAAACTCTGATGGTCTTAGCTTCAGGGACAGCAAATTGCTGGCTGTCCTCCCCTTACTCCCTAGTTAACAGAATATGGTCACAGCCCTTGAAGCCCATCTCCCATACGGTGAGGAAGCCCAGGCCACATGGCAAGGCCACAAGCAGGTGCTGTGGTTGAGAGTTCCGCTAAGGTCTCAGCCCATCTCTGGCACGGACCATGGGACACGTGAGCAAATAAGCTTTAGATGATTCCAGCCTTCAATCTCTAAGCTGACCAGATGACAGTGAGTGGAACAGAGATAAGCTAGGCTTGCAGAACTCTGACCAAATTGCAGGTTTGTGACTAAAATGAATTCTTTCATTCTTTGCAGCCAGTACATTTGGGGACAATTTGGGAAGGAAGCACAGTAACTAGAGCAGATGGTTTATTATGTAGCTAATAGTCCATTGATAAAGGCAGTATCGACCTCCTGCTTCTGCCTGAGCGTATCTCACACTAAACTGCAACACTGACCAAAGAAGATGCTCAAGGGTGTACAGTATTGTTTGAAACTAAATCAGGTTGAGAATAAAGCCATGTTGGCTAATTAGTGACTCAAGACAAAGCTTATTTCTCGCTGTACCCAGAGAATTTGCAGTTGCTCTTTTGAGCAAGAAAACATCACCACCACCCTCAAAGAAATCAAACATAATAAGAAAAATTAGAAACGCTTCATCAAAGAGTGATACCAATTTCTGCAAGCATTTGGATCATTTATTTTCTCTGTTAACAAAACAATCCAGGATGAGATATAAAACAAAAGTTGACATAAACCAACAACAAAAGCTGTGTGAGAAATATAAACCTAATCATGTTTCCATAAAAATGGCTCTGAAAGCTCCTGCTGTTATTGGGCCATAAGTTTTATAGACTCCACAGACCAAATAGTCTCACTGACAAAATCACCGTTGTAATAAAATATATTGATTTAGCTGTTCCATGGATGTTATAAAAACCCATGCAGGCAAAAAAAAAAAAAAAAAAGTGTGTTTCACATACAAGAGCCAAATAAAATTTTTGTATGTTTGTATGTTAAAATACAAACTCACTAATTGGTTAAGTAATCACACTAATTAAGCTAAGGCAGTGATTTTTAACCGATGTACCATGAGAAGATCTTAGGTGTGCTGTGAAAAATTTTAAAGATCATTAATTAAATTATTTTCAAAAGAAGTTTGAAACACAGTAAGTATATTCTTTTTTTTACTCTTCTTTGGAACAATATAATTTAAGTGTGCCACAGAAGTTTAACTGTAGGTTCAAGTGTGCTGTTGAGATAATAAAGGTTGAAAAACTCTGCTCTAAAAGAACAAGGGTTTTCTTACGTGTTTGTATTAAATCAGAAGGTATTACCATCGGATGTTCTGAGGCAGCTTCGCCAAGCAAGTTAATGTAACTAGCCTTATTAACAAGACCTTTGGCCTTGGAAACTAACCACAGCAGTTAACAAGGAGGACTTGAATAAGTCGCTAAACTCAGAGCATTAAATCAATTCGTTGGCTGAGTAAAAACTACTAAAGGCCGAGGTCTTCCTCAGCATGTCTGCAGTATGGTTTTGTTTGCCTTTTTTCTTTTTTTAATCATTTAAGGCAGTGTAGGAAATGAATCTAGAAGATGGCTAACTAGATGTTGCCAACCACCTGGAAATAGCTGAGAGTTTAGGCCACATTCTCAGAAGCTGATTGGAAGAAATGATGAACCAGCATCTGCAGCTGACCCTGCACAGAGGGACTTAAAGCACTGTCCTCCCCAAACACCCATTCTCACTTGCACAAACCAATCGGAGCGTCTCTCTCGCTCCATACAATCCAGCCCCACCCTCTCTGCCTCTGGACTGGTTCCCATCTCATCACTCCTGGCTCACCCCTCTCCTTTTAGAGCTAAGGGGAACACACCCAGATGTGGTCAACCAGAATTTGCTCACAATATTGTTTGATACATTAAATAACAAATCATTCTTTTATCTAAAGCCATACTTTTAAACACTATAATTGATAGCAGCCTCCTTTTCTTCATCTTTCGGAATCGTCAGCTATCGTTTTCCTTCTAATCTGAAAAAATCACTTTCTAGAGAATGAACCACACATAAATATTTACAACAGTCAAACCCACAGGGAAATACAGCGCATTTTATGGCTGTGTCTATGATATTCATGACAACTCCACCAAGTAATCAGTCGAAGCAGCACGTTTTCATTAAATTTGACCACACAGAGAGACAGAGAGCTATAAAACCCTCAGGTGTATATTTTCTATGCTATCAAAGCATTTGATGCAGAATCACTTAAGTCAGGCTTTGTGTAATCTCCCATTTGCTCATCGCTGAGCTTGTGACTGCCCTTAAAACAGATATACCACGTGTTGAAAATAACCTAATAATCAGATCAGATTCACAAGTGCTTTCTAGAAAATAGCTTGCTGTGAATGTCGACGTGCCCAGCATACCTTGTGTCTCTGCTTTTTTCCTTTAGTCACAGCTGTGAAAAGCGCACGGCAGTAGACGTAACACCTGTGACGCATACGCGGCCGGCAGCTGAATGGTACGTAACCCCTGTGACGCACACACGGCTGCGGCTGAATGGTATGTAACCCCTGCGACGTACACACGGCTGCGGCTGAATGGTACGTAACACCTGTCCGCACACACGGCGGGCACGTAACACCTGTGACGCATACGCGGCAGGCAGCTGAATGGTACGTAACCCCTGTGACGCACACACGGCTGCGGCTGAATGGTACGTAACGCCTGTGACGCACACGCAGCCGCCGGCTGAATGGTACATATCACCTGTGACGCACACGCGGCCGCACTGAATGGTACATAACAACTATGACGCACACGCGGCTGGCACGTAACCCCTGTGACGCACACGCAGCCGCGGGCTGAATGGTACATATCACCTGTGACGCACACGCGGCCGCACTGAATGGTACATAACAACTATGACGCACACGCGGCTGGCACGTAACCCCTGTGACGCACACGCAGCCGCACTGAATGGTACATAACAACTATGACGCACACGTGGCCGGCATGTAACACCTGTGACGCACACGCGGCTGCGGCTGAATAGTACAGATTCCCCCAGAGGCCACACCGGCCAACATACTGCGAGGGGCTTGGGTCCTGCCCTGTAGATGAACAGCCGGCCCCACCTATTTCCCAAATATGCAGCTGTTTTATCCACATTACATATCTCTCTCCCTCTCATCCACTCATTTGAAAAAGCTCCTATTTCTATTAGTGAACATAAATTTTTTTCAGAATAAAAGTAGAAGTCTTTCAACAATTTTTTACCAACCGATGCAAGAGAAATGATTTTAATATTGATCACCTGGCTGTTTAACTCCTTTATTTACCAGATTTTATGCAAGCCCTTGAAGGGATTTACATTGTAGAAATGGATAAAAATAATAAATGTGGACGTAATTGCTCGTGGTAGGGAAAGCCACGAGGGGAGAATGACGGAGGGAGAAAAGAATAGGACGGAGAGGGGTACCCATGAGGTGGGAGGAGGACCCCCGTAGTCCTCTCCAAAGCAGGGATGTACAAACAGATATGCAGGCTGAGTGGGAGCGGACTGCAGAGGCAGGGGCAAGAAGAGGAACAGGAGAGGGGAGAAGGGAAGACTGTTACTTCCAGAGAGGCCATTCCAGGTTGGAATTCACGCTAAGCAAAAAGCTTTGTACGACAAATAAGTGAGCAACAGGAAAGAGTATTAGCATCTTTAATGTACAAAGAGGTACCAACACGAAAAACACAGAGAAAGAGCACAGGATGTAAACAGAGATCTCACAGAAGAAAGACCCACAGTGGAACCTCCCTAGTTGGCCATCTCCTAAGTAGGCCTGATCTTCACAGACGGCACACACACCCCCTGCATGCATCAGTACAGCGGCCTACGTCCTCGTGTTGACCACCTCTCTATGTTGACTGGTGTGTCACAGTCCCTTGGGTGGTCAACTTACAGAGGTTCTACTGTATCTGTGTATACACCCATCCTTCATACATGGTCATATACACAGCTGATCCTTGAACAACACACATTCAAACTACGCAGAACCATTATATGTGAGTTCCCTGCTGCCCTTGCTACCCCTGACACAGCAAGACCAGCACTCCTCCTCAGCCCATGAACATGAACCCAAGGATGAAGGCTTTTATGATGATCTACTTCCACTTAAAGAAGAGTTAATAGATTTTCTCTTCCTTATCATTTTTTTTTTTTTTTTTTGAGGCAGAATCTTACCTTGTCACTCTGGTTAGAGTGCGTGGTATCATAGCTCACAGCAACCTCAAATTCTCAAACTCCTGGGCTGAAGTGATCCTCTTGTCTCAGCCTCCTGAGTAACTGGGACTCCAGGCGCCCATCACAATGCCCAGCTATTTTTAGAGTTGGGGTCTTGCTCTGGCTCAGACTGGTCTTCAGCTTATAAGCTTAGGCAATCCACCCACCTCAGCCTCCCAGAGTGCTAGGATTACAGGCATGAGCCACCGAGCCCGGCCCTCCTTATTATCTTCTTAACAACATTTTCTTTTGCTTATTTTATTGTAAGAAATAGTATATGATACGTATGGCATAGAAAATGTGTGTTTAATTGACCGTTTGCCATCTTTTGCCATGTAAAATGTGCCCCTATATATAATGCACATTCACATTTTTGGCCCAAATTTTCAGGAAAATGCCCCTTGAGAAAGTGGCCAGGAGAGACACATCTGGGGAGGACTAATACTGCCCTGGGACATGTGCCAATGGCACACCCTCCCACAGCCCCCTTCCCTCCCTGCCATGGTGGGCCTGCAGCCTGGAGGGCCATGTGTGTGACAGGTGCAGTGGGAGCTTCTGAGGCCACCAGCCCTTGGGCAGGCAGGCTGGTCCCTGGGGTATGGACAGGACATCCCTCCCCACCCCATCCCCTCTGTGCAGCCCACTTCACTAGCCCGGCCCCTCTCCCCTCCCCTAACTGTGGCAGTCAGCAGAGGCCATCGTGGCCCACTCTCATCTATTCCCACCTGGAACCCTGTGTGCCCAGCAGGCCCAGGCAGGAGGGCAAGGAGGCTCCAGGAGGAGGAGCACCCCCTTCCCCCCCTCCCAAGCCATACTACCCATGTATAATACGCACTCTATTTTCCCTCAAAAAATTGGGCAAAATGTACATATTATACACAGTGAAATATGTTATCCGTAAGACTTCTGGTCAACAGAGGCTATTAGTTAAGTTTGGGGAAAGTCAAAAGTTACACACAGATTTTTTTTTTAACAGGGAGGAACAGTGTCCAAGCCCTAATCCCTACATTGTTCAAAGGTCAGAGTGTGTGTGTGTGTGTGTGTGTGTGTGAGTGCATATATATTCTAAGATCATCTGTGGCTGCATCAGAGATGAAGAAGACTTTGCCATCAAGAACTAGGAAATCGGCTCGGCGCCTATAGCTCAACCGGCTAAGGCGCCAGCCACGTACACCTAAGGTGGTGAGTTTGAATCCCCAGCCCCGACCCGCCAAACAACAATGACGCCTGCAACCAAAAAATAGCCGGGCGTTGTGGCGGGCGCCTGTGGTCCCAGCTACTTGGGAGGCGGAGGCAGGAGACTCGCTTGAGCCCAGGAGTTGGAGGTCGCTGTGAGCTGTAATGGCATGGCACTCTGCCCAGGGGGACAGCTTGAGGCTCTGTCTCAAAAAAAAAAAAAAAAAAAGAACTAGGAAATCTATTGAGGGCAACAAAAAAGTGCACATTTAGGTAATAGGTTATAGGAAACATGAAAGAGGAACAGAAAGCACTATTAACAACATAAGTCCCCAAAGAAAGAAAGAGCCATTTTTGTTGAGGGATCGGCAAAGACTTTGTGGGAGATTGGCATCTGAAATTGACCTTGCAGTATGGGAAAGGGAAGAGGAGTTGGAGGGAAGTATGGGAAGGGAAGAGGGTCAATCCTGAGGGTGAAATGGAAAATAAATGAGCACCGTCCCTGCCTGTTCGACTCCACGGTCTGGCCAAGGGCATTAAACAAGTGCCAAGAGGAAACCTCAGGGAGCTATGTTAATATCACAAAGGCAAGTATTAAAAAATACAACAAAACTCAATGTTAGCAAGGATGTAGGAAAGTGAAACTCAAATAGTGTGCTGGTGGGAGAGTAAGTTGGGATAATCCCTTGGAGGAGCAATTGATCAAAATCCAGAAAGGCTAAAGGTAACACAATTGTGGACTCAACAATCCCACAAACATACACAGAAGAACTCCTGCACAAGAAGATATGCAAAATTGTTCAATCCAACAGGGATTGCAACAGTGAAGTATTAACAGGAGACGACCTGAATAGGTCATAGTATTTTCATGAAATAAAACTTGGTAGCAAAAGTTATAAACAAAGAATTACGTGAATCAATCTCAAAGGCATGGAAAGCAAATTGCAGAATGACAGGATCGGTGTGTTAATGCTTCTGTGAAGTTCAAAAACATCCAGAACAACATTATACGTGGTTTACAGATACACATGGAGGTAGTGAAAACCAAAAGCATGAATGAGAATAGCACCAAGTTCAAGCTAGTGGTCGCTTCTAAATAGGAGAAGAGAATGAAATGGGCGAGGGGTGTGGATAGAATGGGCTTCAAATACAGGATGGCCATAAATTTCAAACTTTGCGGTCACCCTATATACATCAGGTACGCTTTTGTCCCTGGAAGGAAGCTCTTGAAGCCGTAAAACACGCATGATCTCTAAGTCCTCAGCATCTACACTACGGCCCACAAGTTATAAAAACAAACAAAGTTGACAAATGACCATTTCATCTGAGCATTTCTTGGATGTTAAGGGTTGAATTGTGCTCTACCCCCAAACTCACATGCTGAAGCCCTAACCCCCAGGACCTCAGAAGGTGACCCTGTTTGGAAATAGACTCATTGCAGATGTAGTAAAGTTACAATGAGGTTAGATGGGAGGAGGGTGGACCCCTGGGCCAGGGCAACTGACTGCTGTCCTTACGTATAAATATGGGATAAATCCTGGACACAGGCAGGCATACGGGGAGAATGCCAGGTCAACACCAAGATAGCTGCAGAGATGGGCCTGGAACAGATCCTTCCCCCACACCCTCAGAAGGAACCAACTCTGTCCTGATTTTGGACTGCCAGCTTCCAGAACTATAAGACAAGCCCTGCTGCTCAAGCTACCCACTTGGTGGTACTTTGTTACAGCAGCTCAAGCAAGCTCATATGGTCAATATCCACCAACAAGCTTTAATCTGGGGAACTCTCCAACATGAGAGCCAAGTCACTCTACAAGCTGGTCCCAACCTATTTTTCTGAATTTTTTTAAAACTATGACAGAAAATGACATTAACATTCCAGAAGTCTATCCCTAGCAAAACAAGTGGAAAATTGCAAAGATTCATGGACAAGGGATGTTATACTTCACAACACTGATATAACAGGAGAGAGAGAGAGAAAGAGGAGGGAGGAAGAAGGGGCAAAGAAAGGGAGGCAGCAGGGCGGGAGGTGAGACGAAGCTCCACTGTTGTACATCACCAGGACTAGAGTCAATCCACTCAGTTTAATAAAAGATGCAACAATTAACATATATTCTGTATTATGAAAAACAGATTTTTCAAGAGAGGGAAGGGAGGGAGGGAATGTAAGGAGTCTACAAGTCCAATCCCTGTAGCCTAGCATGGGACACAAACAGGTGTGGATACCAAGTGTTAGACTAGACAGGTCCAGCTGCTAAGGCAAGGCAGAGAGAGGGACACCTGCCTGGGCTGACAGGAGGAAGGAAGACGAGTAAAGGAGTAAATCTGGGTGGATGCAAACCGAAGTTCGCAGAAGGCTGAAGCAAGGGGGAGTATTCCAGGTCTGCAGAGCAGTCAAGATCGGGTGTTGGCAGCATGAAAGACACCCACCAGCTGGGGACGTGACCTGGGGTTCCACAGACAGAGTGTGAAGAGTGAGTCAGAGGGCTGCCAGGGCGCAGAGGAAGGGGCTCAGGGGTCAGCGGAGCTCTGACCAAACCGGGCTGTACATGCTAAACCACAAGGCATGAAAATGGGTGAGGGGCCCACACCGCGACTCAGAGGAGCATGTGCAGAAAACACCGGCTTCTCTGCTGAGTGCTGAGTCCAGTGTGTGTCTGATAGTGTCATACTACAACAGTACACAGCAAGTATAATCTATGGTTGCATTTTTCTCAAGCCTCCAATTGAAGTTAACAAACTCATTTCTGCCTACTTACATTGGGGGTACATGCTCAAAAGCTTTTGTATTAAACGGATAAGAAAGCAAAACAGTTTGGAGATCACTACAGGGCCTACAGATGTTCATCATTTCCCATAAGGCTCTCACTGAGGTTCACCCTCAACCTGAGAGAGGAAGGGTTGGCACCAGTGAGGGCTAAAAGGCGTGGGTCTGCCTTTCAGGGGATAAAAATCTTCCAAAACTGATCGTGGTGATGGTTACACAAATCAATGAATATACTGAAAAACATGATCTGTACAATGGATGTGGACAAATTGTATAGTTATAAATTATTTCTCAATGAAGTTATTACCCCAAAAAAATCTTTAAAAAAAAAAAAAGAATTAATGAATTGTGTTTCCTTATGCATTTCAAATGTTACTTCTAATTCCTGCGTGAGTGCAGGCCCAGGAGACAGCAGGGAAGGCCGGCAGCACTGAGGTTTCCACAAGAACTTCTTCATGTGTGGACGGACAGACAGGCACAAGCAGCTGAACTTGAAGGTGGGATGTAACCTCAGAATAAGAGCCTTGACAGCTATGGTCAGTCCTCAAGGCCTCGGATTCAGACATCACCTTAACCTGGACCAGTCAGCCTGCCCTCTCCCATCAGAGAGAGGATGGGATTTTTCTGGTCTAGCCAATCCTTATGCAGCCTCTAAGCTGAAACTCTAGAAGAAGTACAAGACAAATACCCGTCCCATCACCACCGCGGACACCTGCGTGTATACGCACCGACAAACAATACAATTCACAGGACAGACGCAGCTCTCGCTGTATCCAGTGCAGTCTGGTACTTTCTATTTCATGGCAGTTTCATAAATGCTGCTCATGACCCACTAGCTCGACTTCATTACCCTTGCGAGGGTCACACCACGCAGGTAAGAGACCAACGGGCATCTGTCTCCCTGCGCTCTTCTCCACTGTTCTACATTTCCAGGGTCCAGAATTTATCCACTCAACAAGAATTTTCCGTCAGTTTAACAAAAGATGTAGCAATGAACAAATTCTCTGTATTATGAAAAACAGATTTTTCAAGAGCAGATGTGCAATTCTCAGCTCTGTTACTTTATTAAAGAAAAAAGACTATTTGGTTCTCCTTGAAGATTGCATGAATCATACTCATCTACTTGGGATTGACATCACTGCATTAGTAATAAAAACAGCATTTTGCTGCCCGCAGATTGTCTTACTTACTCCCAGACAGTCACAAGAATGGGGAGCCTGTTAAAGGAACAGGGATCAGTATTTAACCCAACTGACCCACCGCCCCTGCAGCCTTCTCGAAACCCTTGCTCCACTTGGGATGCAACATGCAACGACTGTGTTTAACCTTCAGATTTGTCTCTGACGTCTCCTTCACTCTTGATCCACATCAGAATCTTTAACTCAGAACCTCCTCCCAACACACGTACCCTACAGCCATTTATTCTTTCCTCTGATGATGATTCAAATTCTGAAGCCACTTGCCATTTTTAAGGAAACTTTGAAAGATCAAGAAAAATATTTACGATTGTATCACTTGTCTTCATATAAAGTGGTACCAATTGGATGTATATAGAGGCTTTTAATAGTTTAATCATCAGCACGTGGTTTATTTCTTTACAATCCTGCTAATTGCCCAGAGGCTCGTGTTGCTGTCTTCCAACACTGAGTCAGCACCTCCGTCCATCTGTTCGCCATTCCAGAAAGGTTAGAGGCTGCGTGGCACATTTGCCCATTAGCTAGGGTGAGAATAAAGCAATCAGCATGCAAAACGCACTTCATTCCAGCTAGTCCCATGCTGTCCTGGGAATACTAGTTTCTAAAAGTTATGGTTCCATTAACCAAGTATATTTCAGAATCTCTTACCATGGTTTTCCCTTCTCTACTCCTTGAAAACCTAGACCTTCATCTGTTCTAACAAACACTTGTCTGGGGCATTAACAGACACAGAGCTCTCAAAATCACAACAGGAGTAAGAAGGGAAGTCCAGAGGGATCACTTCTGAGGTTTATCTTACAAGGGTACAAGTGAATCTTTCTAAGAGTAGAATGTGAACATTTTAAAACAATAA
>CAUYQS010068443.1:0-21119 GCA_963574585.1 Otolemur crassicaudatus | reverse complement strand
GTGGGATGTAGAGACACTGGGCATTATGGGAGAAGTGGAGTGGGATGTAGACATGCTGGGCATTATGGGAGAGGTGGAGTGGGATGTAGACATGCTGGGCATTATGGGAGAAGTGGAGTGGGATGTAGACACACTGGGCATATGGGAGAAGTGGAGTGGGATGTAGACATGCTGGGCATTATGGGAGAAGTGGAGTGGGATGTAGACATGCTGGGCATATGGGAGAGGTGGAGTGGGCACAGTGTGGTCACTGTACAGGGTATCCATGTTTGTGTAAAATACACAACTATTTTAGATTGCACACGAACTTTATGGACACTCTGTATAAAGAGCAACAACACACGGGTCTCTGGAAATTCTATGTTTGTGGCAGACCTTAAAATAGAAATACTTAGTTCTCGAGATTTTCATTTTTTAAATCTCTGTAAAAGTTTTAATGTTCTGATTCTTTAGGAGAAACTCCAAGTAAGAAAAAAAAAATACTCTGGTGGGGCCAGGCACAGTGGCTGGTGCCTGAAATTCTGGCAGTCTGGGAAGTAGTAGGATTGTTTAAGTGCAAGAGTTCAAGACCAGCCTGACTAAGCAACAGCAAGACCCCGTCTCCACCAAAACCAGAAAAACTAGCAGGACACTGTGTTGACCACTTATAGTCCCAACTACTTGGGAGGCTGAGGCAGGAGGACTGTTTGGCCAGGAGGTTAAGGTTGCTGCAAGCTAGGCTGATGCTATGGTACTCTAGCCAGGGTGATGAAGTGAGGCTCTATCTCGAACAAACAAACAAATAAACAAACAAACAAAAAAAAAAACCTCAGAAAAAACAGAAAAAACAAACAAAGAAAAAACCAAACTCTGGTGAAAAAAACAGTAACTGAATTATTTTTTACAATAAATTACAGAAGGTAAGATGCCTCTGAACCCAAAGCAGTGGATGGCAGATGCACAGATCTCATTCCTAAAACAGGGCTTCTCACTCTAGCCATATGTTAGAATGACTTGAGAACATTTGAAAAATATTAATATTCAGGTCCCTCCTCACAATGACATGAGAAGTTCTGAGTCATTCTGAAAGCTTGCTAGGGTTTTATAAATGAGCAGCCAGAGTTGAGAACCACTGGATTCCAAGGGTGATTTGTAACAGGAGACTCAGCTTTCTCAAACTTTTGACACCAGCCTCTTTCTCTTTACCAAAGTTTCCTCAAGTGCCCAGAATCAGGGTGGGGGTAGCACGTAAGGGGACAAGTGGAAGACAGGGGACAAAGAAGAGTGTCTGAAGAGACTTCCCAAGATAAGATCCTTTGCCATGACCACCTGCCTTGAGAACGACTGTTCTACATCATCCAAAATGACCCATCTTTTTTTCTACATGCCCTTTAAACCTTTGAGGATAAGGCAAAAGCAAAAAAATAAAAACAAAACAGTAACAACAAAAAACAAGTTTGAGCCCAGTAAGTGAAATCGTGAACCCATTTCCACCGGGCAGATGGACAGCAAGCACACCCTGAGACTCCCTAGAGGAACACAGGCAGGAGGACACACCTTGGTGGCCCTGATGTAGGAGATGCCCAGTGACATATCAGCCCAGGGCTCAGCATTCCAGCCCCTCTCTGGGCATTTAGCCCCAAACAAGAACAAACAACTGTACACCCTCCTCACCTATCACTAGGTAAAAGCACCAGCGGTGAGGAGGGGTTGAGGGCTCATGAAAAGTCCAAGAGGGCTTCGTTTCACAAGCAACGGATAGCTGCTGTGTCTCATCAGGTCTCCTCATAAAAGCTGTCCTCAGAGCCCTTCTTCCAAGAAGCATGGAGACCAAGGAACGATGCCTGAGGCAGGTGCCATGGAAGCTTCCTCTATCCCTCCAGTGCCCTCAAGAGCTCCTGATCCTTTCTCAGCAGCGAGTGGTCAGAAATGCCTGTTTCCAAGGGTTCATCCTAAGGGGGAATGATACCTCTGTGCCACCATCTCTGACCACCCCCCTTTCCTCCCAGGATGCCCAAATAAACTAACTTGCTCCATCCTGTGTTTAACTTTTCGCATCCTGTGTCCAGCAACACAGGCCGTGCTCCTCACTATCAAGTTATGCTGGACATCACGGACGCTCCGCAGACACAAATCACTCAATTGTCTGGAGGACACTTCTCCCTCTCTCACTTTTCTGGATTGCGCTGGCAATTTCCATGAAATATAAAGTTGGCTGCATTAGTGTGGTTCTTTTCTGCTTTCTACCCTAACTTTGTTCAGATTCCTTTCGTAGAGCTCCAACATGGTCTACTCTATCCTCATGGACAAGTCCATCCACCGTTAGCCAGTCTGTAATAGAAGCCATGTTCCTATAGGACTTTGAGATATCTAAGTAACACTCTCCCACTACCCACCGTCTTCTCACCCAAAGTAGTTCTCTGCCTGCACTCCCTATCTCTACACCTCTAATAGAGCCTATCAGATTTCTCTTCATGCTCTAATCAACCGCAAATTGCTCAGAGCTTGTATAAAGGAGCTTCTTGCTTTTGTGACACTTATATGCAATGTTCTTTCTGTTTGGAATACCTTTCCTCCCCTAATTCTTCTTTGCTTGAAAAATATTTCTTATGGTCTTAGCCCAGGACTTACATACATCCTTCTCTTCACCAAGCAGTAGAAGCAGTGTTCTTTAGTGACAATTGTTTTTCCAATCTTTCCACATAGCAAGTCAAACTTTAAACTTTTTAAAATAAACCAAATGAAATAACTGGATCTATCCTGATGCCTTTCCTCTGGGTTCCCCAAATTCCCTAGGGGTATCTCTATCACCAGATTTGCCGCGTTATAATTACTGATTTACGAGACTTCCTTACTTGACTTTGAGCTCAGTGAGGGCAAGGAGTGTGATATAGTCATCTTTCTTTCTCCAGCATATAGGGCACATTCCACAAATGCTTTCGGAATGAACGCATGCATCGTGGATTAAACCTGACGGAGGAAATTCATGAGGACTCATCTCCTTCTTTAGCACTGACACTTGGGAGATGAGGCTCTCTTACCACTGTGAGGTAAAGTCAACAAACTCTGCAGAAAACTTGTCTGCCGGGAGTTGCGGCGATGGCTCCTCCACCACCTGTTTGAGCTGCTGAAAAGGAGTTCCCCACGAATCATAGGGAAACCGGAGGATGGCCAGCTCAATCTAGGGGAGAAAAGAAACAGTAATAGGTTAAGCAGGACTGTTTTAGGGAATCAGGTGGGTTTTTAAAACAATCCTAGAACAGCAGAGATAAATACAAAGGTGATGTTCAAGTATAATTTGGGAGGAAAAAAATACACCATCTGTTCTTTAGCAATTTCCCCCAAATTCCTAGAGCTGGGGATTTTCAAATAAGATCTTACTCGAGAAAGCCACTTAAACCCATCTAAAACTAGGTCCCTGACTAAAATCCACCGCGGCAATTCATAAAACTTGCAAGCCAACAGTATTAAACTTCAAGATGCAAAGCAAACATTTTTTTGAAGTGTGCCCTGAAAAGCAATTCTCACCCTAAGACCTTTACGAAGCTGAACATCTACTGCCATCTGCAGGCCATTTGGTGAAATGGCTTGGGGGGGGCTGTAAGTAACCTAGGACCTAACGCCCGATCTTTTTTTGGACTTGAGTAAAGGCCACTTGGCTGTCACAGGATCACGTGTTTTCTGGGCAGGGACGTGAAATAACTCACGGGATTTAATCAGCTGCTGTGGCTGGGACGGAGCCAGGACCACAGTGGGTAACTCCAGCCCTTGGTGATCACCAAAGTTATACACAAAGTGCTGATCATATAACTTCAGAGCTGTGCCTAAGGAAATCGCCCTGTTTGTCCTCACGTCTTTAGGGTATACCTGACGTCAACAGCTAAGACCTCTGCGATAAAAATATCGTGGGAAGCACAGCCTGTGTCCTGGATAACACAGCCCTGCCAGGCGCCACACACATCAGAGCTCTTTGTGTAGCTTAAGCTTCTTGCCTTGGCTAGAATAATTTAATGGTAAACTATAGTCTATTCGGATCCTCTCGCTGTAAGAGAGTCTGTGTAACCACAGTCATGAGTCAAGGGCATACAACTAGCCAAAAGTGGAAGAAACAGAAAAATTAACTTTCACAGTCCCAGTTCAGGGCTTCTACTAGACCACACTGCACAAAATTATCACTCAAAATCTCCTGCCATCTTGGCAGGAAAGGATACCCCAACCCAGCAGCTTGGGGCATTTGCTTCTTGGTCCCACGTCCACCCCACTGCAGCTTCAGGCCCATAACCTCATAGTCCGTGACGACTGTCATACACTACCATTGTGATGCCCAGACTCCAAATGTCCGACTTCACACTGTATCCCTTCTGGTTGAGCTCTGGGTTTATTCTTTCAGGCTAAAAAGGAGACAGACAACTGAGAAACTGGCACGACCATTGCCATGACATTCTTAGCTTGATAAAGTCTCTGGGGGCAGGGGTAGCACCAGCTGCCAAGTGAGTTGTTTTAAGCTGCTACCATGCCTCCCAGGCCAGGAAGGCCCAGTAATTACAATAAACATCGGTGTCTCCCTGGAGTTGCCCTTCTGAGTTAGTCTTTTCTTAGACACAGTAATGGATCAAGTTCCCTTCATAACCATTTTCAATTTTGCCTAAGAGAGAAAAAAAAAAAAAAGCTAACATCTAGAATCATCCTTGTTAAAAACATCAATAGTCCAGAACTCAGAAAAAAGAATCAATAGGTCAATGGTGTTGGCTCACTGAGCCTATAACCCCAGCACTTTGAGAGGCCAACGAAGGAAGATCTCCTAAGGCCAGGAGTTCAATACTAGCCTGGGCAACAGAGTGAGACCCCCCCACCCCCCATCTCTATAAGAAATTAAAAATAAAAAAAAATTAGCCAGGCATGGCAGTGCACTCCTGAAGGCTGAGACATGAGAATTATTTAACTCAGGAGCTTGAAGCTGCTTGCTGTGCCACCGCACTCCAGCCTGGGTGACAGTCTCAAAAAAAAAAAAAAAAAGTCACTGGGGCTATTGTCCCACATTAACAGACCTAAGCAATTTTTAGCTAAGCACAGACAGAAAGCTTTTCAATTCCAAGTACAAGTCCATTTCCAAGTAGAATACAGTGTTAAGTTCTTTCAGTTAAAGAGGATCCCAAGGGTTCTGCTAATGGCTATGAATCTTCACAGCTGGGTGAGGTTCTCTCAAGACTAACTGAACTGCCTTGCTTAGGAATTTAAATTCTACTTATTAGAAAAACTAGCCAGGCATTGTAGTGGGAGCATGTAGTTCTACCTCCTTGGGAGGCTGAAGCAAGAGGATGACTTGAGCTCAAGTTCGAGGTTGCTCTGAGCTATGATGCCACAGCACTCTACCAAGGGTGACAGAGTAAGACTCTGTCTCAAAAAATAAATAAACAAATAAATGATAAATTCTACTTCCTATTCTATTCTCAGAAAACAAGGGAATGCTCACCTGCAACTCTGCATGAAAATTGTGCAGACTATATGTATTGCTTATATGTTATTTAAAATAATGTATCTCTTTTACTTGAATTGTTAAAAGTAATATATATGTATGTGTGTGTGTGATGGTCTGAATGGTTGGGTCTCTCTCAAAACTCAGATATTAAAACCTAACCACAGGCAGCACCCGTGGCTCAGTGGGTAGGGTGCCGGCCACATACACAGAGGCTGGCAGGTTCAAACCCAGCCCGGGCCAGCTAAACAACAATGACAACTGCAGCAAAAAATAGCCAGGCGCTGTGGCGGGTGCCTGTAGCCCCAGCTACTTGAGAGGCTGAGGCAAGACAATCACTTAAGCCCAAGTGTTTAAGGTTGCTGTGAGCTGTGACTCGGTCTCAAAAATAAAAACAAGCAAACAAAACCTAATCACACATGTGACGGTGTTAGAAGGGGATTTTGTGACAAGGTCGGGAGGGGAAAATGCTCATCTATGCACAGGTACCCTTATGATAGGACATCTCCATCTGTCCTTCAGCCCTTTCACCACGAGAGGACACGGCAGGAAGGCCCCATCCATTAACCTAAACAAGCAGACCCTCACCACACACTGAATCTGTGGATACCTTGATCTTATTCTTCCCAGCCTCCCAAACTATGAGAAATAAATTTCTGTTGTTTATAAGCCACCTGGTTGACGTGATACTGTTATGGCAGCCAGAACAGACTAAAACAAGATATGAAGCAAGTGACTGAAGATTGCAGACAGGAAACATTAGCTGCAGCGATTTCGAGAGCCTCAGGCACACTTCCCTCTCCCCTCGGTGCCCATCCATTTTCTGCTTCCCAGCAGGCTTTGTGGGCAGCTGCCCTTCCAGGGGCCACCCCCGGGGAAGGTACTTACGGCCATGTACGGTTTGCAACCTGCGTCAATTGTTTTAGCGACAGAGTCCACCAGGTAGCCACTGATTCCAAAGTCGCACATCTTCACTTGGCCCAGAGCATTAATGAGCACATTAGAAGGCTTGACATCTGAAAGCAAAAACAGCCAGGCTCCCATCCCGTCAGCGTGCTCTCAAGATTCATTTCCCTACCACCAGAGGGCCTGACATCTCCATCTGTCCTTCAGCTTCCATCCCCCGAGTGGCCCGATGCACACGTGAACCGCCATCCTGGACTCACAGTCACATACTGCTTATTGCCTTCAGCTTGACTTTCTATGTCTGGTTTTGTCTGTGCTGTGCAGGACGTGAACCCATCAATGGAAAGACCTGCTTCCTCCACTGACTTTACCTGCATTGCCTCGTATGTGCAATAAAAACTGTAAAAATCATGATGGAAGCAAATGCCCAGTTCAGAAGGATCTACTGATGCTTAGTGCGGGGGTAACAGGCCAATCAATGAAACGGCGAACTGTGACCCAGTGATACACCAAATACAATCAAAACAACCGGTTTTGACTGAGACTTTTACAAGAGATATGTCAGAGGTCAAATGCCACAAACCCAGTTACCACACACCATAGAGCAGGTCACAGAAGAAGGGTTTGACTAAGCAGATTTTGAATGAATCCTTCAGACTAGAAAGATATAACCCACCTTCCCATGTGCCTAAAAAGTTTATCTCTGGATAATTGAATTAGAAATATTACAATTAGAGATTATTATTTATTTCCCTTTATAATATTTTTTACAAAAGATATGGGATCAGGAAAAGAGTCATTTCAAAAGCTTTAAATATGATCCTTTATAAATTTTCCCTTAAACTGGCATATATACAAATTTCATTCTATTATTTTTTTATGCCTTATATATATTCTCTATTATGGATTAAATATTTCATAATTCTGGAGTAAACTCCTAAAAGTCAGTTTCATGTTTGTGGATAATCTGTATCTTTCTTCCTATCTGAATTCCTCCCCACTTTCTCCTTATCTCCCTCCATCTTAATTTTCCAATTATTAATAATAAACATCAATAATAATAGGAACACTGTGCAAGGCATTTTACATGATTACCAGGCTCGGGGAGTTGAACAATGACCAAAAGCACAATGCCCTCCTGGTTATCAATACGTCCCATGAATTTTCTCAAACACTTGGTTGAGCATAGATCTCTTCCAAGAAGTTTTCTCTGACTATAATCACCAAATGATAATCAGTTCTTTGTTTTATATCTTACCTATACTATTTCATAGTTGGTACTTTCCTATTTCCAAGGTAACTTTTTTCCCTTTTTTTTTTTTTTTGTGTGTGTGTGTGTGTGTGTATTTATTTTACCGCCCTATCAAGAATCCTTATTTGTAATTTTACTAGGAATACTATTTTCTTCTCAGATGCCTTTCAGGGCATCTATTACCGTGCTTTATTTTTTAAATATTACACAAGATGAAGAGATGGGTGAATGGGTGGATAGAAGATAGATGAATGGACATAGGAGTGGATGAATGGAAGGATAAAGAGATAAAAAGCTGAGAGGAAGGAAGGGGAGGCGAGAAGGAAAAAAAACCACTTTCTCCTGCCTTAAAATACACAAGAATCAGCCGAGGATTCTGATCAAAAGGCAGATTCCAATTCATTTGGTGTTAAGATCCGTGATTTTGCCTTTCTAACCTGCTCCCATGTGATGGCCAATACAAGATGAATTTTTATCACATTCTCTAGAATTCTCCGTGACATAATCCCACCCGTGCTCATAACCAGTATTTTACATTCGGTTCAGATGTATCACAAAGCCCGTGTCTTCTTGTGTCCTCAGCCATGATGAAGAACTGCTCCTCAATCGATCTGCTGTCCCGCCCCGAGGAAAGCTCTTTTGTTCTCTTGCAAGACTCAGTTCTCCATCCATCCACAGGGGAAGGGTGGGGAGGAGGGACTTGAGATAAAAGAACCAAACTTTATAAAAGGAACAGTTGTGGCAGTTCGTGGATGCTTACCTCGATGAATGACGGAGAGCTTACTGTGTAAATGCTCTAATGCTTTTACGATCTGCAAGAGAAACAAAGATTTATTTACCACATGGCTGGAAAGAAATTGAATGTTAAGTATGCCCAGTTTTATTATCCTTAGCCTGAGATCGCAAGGTGAGGCATTTTCTCAGATTGCAGAGGTCCTATCCAGGAAAAGACATGGGAAATTATCCCAGTTGTAGTCCACCCACCAGAGAGGACTACATCTTACAAAAGAGAAGATGTCTCCCTCATCGACCTTATTCTTCATTTGTCCCCAAGCATCCCCTTTTCTCTCCATCCACATCAACTTCAGTACCACTAAAGCAACAGAATCATTCTATTTCTTTTTCTTTTTTTTTTTGCAGTTTTTGGCTGGGGCTGGGTTTGAACCCGCCACCTCCAGCGTATGGGGCCGGCGCCCTACTCCTTTGATCCACAGACGCCGCCCCTCTATTTCTTTTTCTTCTGCTTCCTTGTATGCCTATTAATCTTAAGAAAGCATTTTAAAAAATCTACAAATGAAAATCCAGATGAACTAATACCAGAATATAGACACCAAGAATGTGGCCATAGGAGATGAAGGGTCTGCTTAGAGGCATTTAAGAGTTAACCAAACCATGTGAGTGCTGGTGTCTTCTACACGTTGCTCAGAAAGAAAAGCATCTGTTTATCCAACCACCAACACATTAATGCACTCAACAGACATGTATGTGTTGGTGGCTGTGGTCTAGGTAGCGTTTCTTCACGCTGGGAATACAAAGACACAGGAGGCCTAGATTTCTCATATTCTCCTCGCAGCGGGGTTCAAGAATATACTCACAGAAACTGCTATTTTCCCTAAGATGTCCTCTGGAATTGTCTGGCCTTTATCGATCACTTGTTTGTAGAATTTATCTAGGGACGTATCCATAAGTTCCATGCAAATCCACACATCGCCCTGGAGAAGATTTGGTTCGGGGATTGGTAAAAAAAAAAAAGGATGGAAAAGGAAGAAAGCAAAAGCAGTTAACACCTGTCCCGGAGAATTGACTATTTCTCACTTGAGGTTCTGGAGGAAACATATGGCTTCCTGTCCAATATTTAGAAAAGAGCATGATTATCTCCAAAGTGGAAAGCAGGGCACAGCCAAGCACTGAGCCTGCATGTGATCACCCACTCCCCAACAGAAATGGGACCAAATCACTCACACACATTAGCAAGAGGACCCCAGACATTCAAGCCTTTGCTGTCCCTGCTGTCTAGGAGGCAGGCCCGAATGCCTGTGCCAGGTCTGATCTCCTGCACTAAGCACCAGCAACATTCAATCCAAAGCCTGGTTTAAGAGTGAGGTGAAGACTTATAAACCATATCACGGCCAGGCGAGGCGGCTCACACCTGTAATCCCCACACTCTGGGAGGCTGAGGAGAGTGGTCGCTTGAGCTCAAGAGTTCAAGACCAGCCTGAGCAAGATCAAAATCCCACCTCTACTAAAAATAGAAAACCTAGCTAAGCATTGTGGCAGGTACCTATAGTCCCAGCTACTCAGGAGGCTGAGGCAAGAGGATCACTTGAGCCCAAGAGTTTGACATTGCTGTGAGCTATTATGGCACAGCACTCTACTCAGGGCAACAAAGTGAGACTCAGTCTCAAAACAAAACAAAACAACCAAACAAAAAAAGGAAACCATATCATGGTAAAGTGAAAAACAGAGGTAGAGCAAAGATCAAATAAGGCCTACATGAAGCTACACAAAGCTCTAAGCAGGGGTCCTCAAACTTTTTAAACAGAGGCCCAGTTCACTGTCCCTCAGACCATTGGAGTCGGCTGCTAAGCAGGACAGCCAGTTGCAGCAACAACACCCAGCGGGCCAGATAAATGTCCTCTGCGGGCCGCATGTGGCCCACGGGCCATAGTTTGAGGACACTGGCAGGGGTCAAAAGACCAGAATATTCCAGATCTTAAGGAATCTGTGCAGATCACTTTATAGATGATTGATAGAGACGTTCTGCCAGAACAAACAAAACAAAACAGAAAGGAGAAGAGAATCAGCATCTTCCGAAGAGCCAGCCCCCCTTGAAAGTACCCTGGTTTTAAGCCAAACTTGCTGCAAACCATGTCATCACTGCACCCGTACAAAACCCTCTGAACAAAATTACGCCAGACAAGAAAAAGTAGCATGACTGTTCATGGCACATATGTGATCAGAGAAACTTCTTAATCTATAGTTCTTGAACTTTGAATTGATCTACCACCTACCTCCCGGAAGAGTGCGCCGTAAAAGGTGACAGTGAACGGACAGTCCACTGTCCTCATGGAAATGTCCAAATCCATCAGTAGCCGTTTCTGCTCTTGGCTATTTACTGTGGCCCGGATCCGCTGAATGGGAATGCGTGGGAAATGTATGGTTATTACTCTGAGGATGAGTCAGCTAAAAAAGCAGGGAACCGAAGGAGTCCCACCCTGAAAACAGCACAGAAATTCACAGCACAACTTCCAGCAACAGCTTCTGAATATCACCCAGGCATTTAGCTATTTATAACACAAAAAATGAAATACAGAAATAGGGAATGATTACAGATCTCTTTTACATAGCATGAAGACTACACAAATTTACTCTAAATGTATTTTACCCTCCTTTTTTCCACAATGGAAACAATTTCCTCTCTCAGTTCTGATTTCTTGATTTTTCAAGGATAATTCTTTAAAAGCAATACGATATGGGCTGGACGCAGTGGCTCACACCTGTAATCCTCGCACTCTGGGAGACCAAGGCAGGTGGATTGCTTGAGCTAAATGGTTTGAGTCCAGCCTGAGGAAAACAGCAAGACCCCTGTCTCTACTAAAATTAGAAAAATTGAGGCAAGAGGACCACTTGAGCCCGAGAGTTGGAGGTTGCTCTGAGCTATGATGCCATGGCACTCTACCCAGGGTAACAGCTTGACACTGTCTCAAAAAAAAAAAAAAAAGGCAACACGATATAGAATAAAAGAAAATTTTGAGTCAGAACAGCCAAATGCAACATGTGAACTTTTGTTTGGATGCTAATTTGGAAAACCAACCAAACTGCAGAAAAATAAAAAACACTTTGAGATGATCAAGAAAAATTTCCTTTGCATTGGGTAGTAGATGAGGTTGAGGGAGTGCCGTTAATTCCTTTAAGCATGATGAAGATGTGGTCGTTTCACACACAAAAAAATTAAAAATGGAAGGAGGAAAATGTGGTATATTCGCCTTAGTAAAGTATCACAAGAATGGAAAAACAAGTATTCAGTGTACTCAATACTCATATGAAAGCCACAGGTAAACAACTACACACTCACACAAGAGAGAAACACAATTAAATTCACGTGGGGGGAGGAGGGAGGCGAAGGGGCTTGCTAAGCTCTCACTTGATGGGCACAATGTAAGGGTGTACAGCCGACCCCCCTGGGTGAAAGGCTTAACTTAGGGTGACCAGATTCTAACATCTGTAAGGCGGGACAACATGGGGGTGGGGTGAAGCGGGGCAGGGGACAGCGCCGGGCAGGGCCTGACAACAAGGCAAACTTTGATAAGCAGTTCTCGAGAATCACTTCTCAGCAATTACTTATTACAGTTTAACATTATAAAATTAACAAAAATAATATAAAACTCATATTCTGGCGAAATAGCCATATGGCGGCCAAAAACCGTATATTTCCTTCTTGTTCTCCAGCCCGTTCGTGCATTCTTTCCAAAAATCGGGACTTTTTTATGAACCCTGCGGGACACAGGACAAACTGTTGAAAAGCAGGACTGTCCCGCCAAAATCCAGACGTCTGGTCACCCTAGCTTAACTACAACTTAGACTCTACTTAACAAATGCAAACAATGTAACCTAATTGTCCCTTCTTATTAATCTCAAATTTAAAAAATAATAAAATGATAAAATGTGGAATATGTAAAAGAAAAAAAAAAAGAGGGAGGAGAGATAGGGGAGACTTACCATATAAAAAGGAAACAAAAGTAGATGCAACCCACAGCAAGGAAGCATTTCCACACATTGGGAGGGAAGTAAAGGGCCCTGCAAATAATCTTTTCTGTTTCACCCTAGTGAAGATTGCTTTGCTTCTATAGAAAGGGCTGGCTCACACCTGCGGGGGACAGTCACACACACACAGACACAGACCGTGTGGGGGAACGTCAACTCTACCTTCACCGCCATGATCTGCCCGCTGGGAACGTGCCGCATCTTCTCGACCACCCCATACGCACCTCGCCCCAGCTCCACTATAGGCTCCAGGTCATCTGCCTTCACCTCAAAGTTCTGCAAGACAGAAAAGTAGCCATGTAACAGGGAACGGGACCGCGCTGTCCTCTAACTGGTTTCTCCCTGTGTTCTAGGGCCAGAAGCTTTTCTAGCATGTCGAAGCAGCCACTGAAAGCAAGAAGTGACAGGAGATGTTAAAGCTCCCCAAGTAGGCCACTTGCTTGTCACAGGCAACTCAGAAACACAACTCCATCTCAGCTTTCCCAGGGCGCAGTGGAGCTGTCTCCACTGTGGCTCTTCAGACACAACCCCTGCCTTCTGTCAGTAATCCTGCCTGGGGGCAGCCAGGTTACATCAGGGCTTTGAGAAAGAGATTCATCTGCTCTCCTTAAACATGTCCCATCACAACCACAACCCCCTGATTTCATACATCCAAAAGAGCAAAAGGTCCACATACCACTTCCCTTCAAATTAAAATTTTGTTTTGAACCATCCCCCCTGATAACATGATAGACAAAATAAATTTTTCAGAGGTCGATCAGAAAGCTTACACAGAAAATGGCCAAGGTATTAGCCAGCAGAGGCGATTGTTCTCACCTGATTCCCAATAGAAATGCAAGCCTTGGAGTCTAAGTCTCGAGGTGGCCTACGGAGGATTAGGGGAAAAAAAGAGACATGAGACATTTAGTCAACTACATCCTGCCTAAAGCACATGCGTCTAGAGAGGCTTTTCTTTTTCTTTTCTTTTTGCAGTTTTTGGCTGGGGCCGGGTTTCAACCCACCACCTCCGGTATATGGGGCCAGCACCCTACTCCTTTGAGCCACAGGCACCGCCCTAAAGAGGTTTTTCTTAGGAAGAAAATGGATGTTCCTGAGTGCTGTAAAGCAGCCTCTGCAGATGAATAGTTTGGGATCTGAAATGCATTTGGGGTTTAAATTGCTTACCCTGGCAGCGCTGTAGCTCAGTGGTTAGGGCACCAGCCACATACACTGGAGCTGGTGGGTTCGAACCCAGCCTGGGCCTGCCAAACAACAATGACAACTATGAAAAAAAATAGCCATGTGTTGTGGCAGGCACCTGTAATCCCAGCTACTTGGGAAGCTGAGGCAAGAGAATCGCTCAAGCCCAAGAATTGGAGGTTGCTGTGAACTATGACACCATAGCACTCTACCGAGAGTAACATAGTGAGACTCTGTCTCAAAAAAAAAAAAAAAATGCTTAACCTCTTTATGCTTCCATTTCTTCTTTATCAAGAAGATACTAAAATACCCACCTCTAGTATTAAATGAGATAGTCCAAACAAAATACTCAGCTCAATACTTGGCACAGGGAACTATCTAACAAATATGAACCATATCTATGGAGTTATTTAGATAATTATGCTGTGCTAGTGACTCACAAACTTCCTTGTTGTTGTTGTTGTTGTTGTTGCAGTTTGGCCGGGACCAGGTTCGAACCCACCACCCTCAGTACATGGGGCCGGCGCCCTACTCACTGAGCCACAGGCACCGCCCTGCGAACTCTTTCATCTAAGAGCACCAATTCATTCCATTATTCTACTACTTTCTCACAAGAAACAAATTGGCAGATGGTTCTATTAACTCATGAAATTCACAGAACATAGAAATTCCTAGTTCCTTCCTTTAGAGATGGACAAAAGTTCCAAGAGAGGTGAAGTGACTTGCCCCAGGTCACCACTAGCCCAGGTCCCCTATTTCCCAGCTCAGCAATCCTTCCCAAATTGTCCACATGCGATTCAGGGTCTTCTCAGAAGCCAGAAGGGTACTGCCTTCATGTTTCCACAGTCTGCTCGCGTGAACTCTTCTCTACAGCTTTCAACGATCTCTCAGTTGGTATCAGTCCACTTAAGAAAAAGATGTTTGGCTCTGGCTGTGCACCAAACCAGAAGCCTAGAAAGACATTTGCTAGAAAGAAATGTAGTGAAGGTCACATGACAAAAGCAAGAAACGCCAAGAAACACACTGTTAATATGACCCAACAAGCAGAACACCGAGGGCTGGAGATAAAGGGGGCCTGGCGCTGCCAGGACAGAGGGGGAGCTGGCAGGTGGAAACTCCCATCCCTCGGGAGGCACAGTCCACGTCAGAACTGTCTGAAGAAAAATGCCGAGGAGAACAGAAGGAAGGGATGCAGGAGGGAGGATGGAAAGGAGAGAGAAGAGAATCCTCTGGCAATGACAATTTTTCTCCACCTTAATGTATTACGATTCTATCCCTTTTGCTGAAACTGAATACATAAATAACAGAGTAAGAACACAGGACTAGAAACACAGAAATGAACATGAATCTAAGATCCTAATGGCAAGCCTTCCCTTACCTCAACACCCCTTTGAGACGCAGAGAATACTTACAGTTTTTCTATACTAATTTACAACTGGAGACTGGGAGGAAGGCAGAGAGAATAAAAAACGAAACACATACCCACACAAAGGGCTGTAACGTGTGTATATGGCTTGTGTTTCCAAGCAGGGAATTTTTCTTCAGGAAAGCTTTCTGAGGCTCAGTGCCAGTGCCACAGACGCCGAGACTGACAGGTTCAAACCCGGCCAGGGCCTGCTAAATAACAATGACAACTGCAACAACAACAACAACAAAATAGCTGGGTGCTATGGCAGGCACCTGTAGTCCCAGCTACTTGGGAGGCTAAGGCAAGACAATCTCTTAAGCCCAGGAGTTAGAGGTTGCCGTGAGCTGTGATACCACAGGACTCTTCTGAGGGCAATATAATGAAACTCTGTCTCAAAAAAAAAAAAAAAGAAAAAAAAAGAAAAAAAGAAAGAAAGAAAAGTTTATTGCAAGAGTCAAATTTCTAAACTAATTTCTCATCCTTAAAATTCCCAAAGTGGTTTTTCTTGGACTCATTGTAATGGCACTTTGAAATAAAGACAAGTATAACTTGAACCCCATGATATAAACAATAAAATATACCTTGCAATTATTTAGCACTCTGCCTTTTAAAAAGCCTGAAGCAGCAGAAAGGTCACTAATCATTTGGAGCTACCTGTTTCCTGCGGTCTAATGAGGGTGGTGGATGAGAGACGTTCACGTAGTTAAGAGACAAGGGAGCACTTACTTAAGCATGGGGCCAGGATTTTCTTGGGAAATAGTTCTACAGTCACCCGAACACAGTGGTTCTCAACCTGTGGGTCACGACCCACAGGAACTGTATTAAAGGGCTGCAGCATTAGGAAGATTGAGAACCACTGCCCTAACATACGAACAAATAATCAATGTGTGGCATTAACAGTTTTCACTGACAATCAAGATTGCCTTGGAGCATGGAAAGAGCTTTGTGAACACCTGTTTCCATACTAATCTAAGGTTATGTCATTCTCATCACTTTTATTATAATCATTATTCTCTTGGAGATTGGCTGGAATTTACCAAATCAGTTTCACCTCTCCTGCTTCCTGGTCTATCATATGAAAGTATTTTCAAATGAGAGGTTTGCTATTATTAATAAGTTTCAAAATCAATAATGAAAAATATTAACAAAGACAGGACTAAAAAATTGCTTAACTTATTTTCTTATTGTTTGCCTTCTAATAATACTTGCTTTAAGCAATTCGTAGAAATAACTGAGCATATATATGAACAATTAATCCTTTTTTTAGGATGTAGTATTCCATTTTCTTCCATAGAATTAACAGTATTCAGACTTTCTGTTAACTATTCAGAAGTAAAAGTTTATAAAATGTTCATGCTCTCAGAAATCACATGGAATAAATTCTAGTTAGAAAAGAGTATGTATATTCATTAATTTAAAAAAAAATCTCTTTCAGGTGTAATTTTTTTCTTGTTTTCTTTCTTTTTTTTTTTTTTTTTTGCAGCTTTTGGCCAGGACTGGGTTTGAACCCGCCACCTCCAGCATATGGGGCCGAGGCCCTAGTCCCTTGAGCCACAGGCACCGCCCCTCAGGTGTAATTCTTATATTCTATTCCAGGACTTGGGAAATCACAGCCTAGGGCCCAGCTAAGAGAGACTTTTACACGTTTAAATGGTTGTAAAACACAAACAAAGAATATCCAGCAGATTCCACTGTGGCCCATGTAGCCTACGATATTCATTCTCTGGCTTTTTCTGAAAAAAGTGTCTTGACTTCGGCTCTATACCACCCTTGCATCACACCGTGACCTAACAGAAGGATTTGGTGCCATTTTCCAGATTAAGAAGAAGGAAACCCTAGAAAAGCCTAGTGATTTTCTGAAGCCATCTAGTCATCCGCGGAGCTGAAAATAAAGCTCATATCACCTGAATCTCAGCCTAGTTCTATGTCAGTCAATCTAAAAGGGAGAAAGTGGAGACAGAGGCAGGAATACAAAGACTGGGCCAAGAGCTTTACCCTCATTCCCATCCAAGTCTGACTGAATCCAGAGGAGCCTGCTCCCAGTACCTGGGCCTCCTCCCGTGACAATGATCAGTTCACCCACACCTCAGGCCCTTGGGCTCATCACAGCTGCCAAAAGTATCAAAAGATGGGGCCAAGACTGACAGATGAGACTGGGTTAGTTGACACTGTGTTCTGTCCAGGGCTGGGCACATTAGTTTGCCTAGGACATTGCAACTTGCAGGAAGTTTATACTGTGGGTGGATGTTCTCTGCCACTGATTTCACATCTTAGTCCTCTGTGAAAAGAACCAAGCTTATTACAAAATTCTCCTCCTGAAAAACCCAAGGTGTTCCAAAGGTCACCTAATATTAGTTTTTCATGTGAACAACCAGCTTTTGTTTATCACAATAATTATTTATTTATGCTTCTATATGAGTATTCCGTTCACTGGTTATTCTGATTATTATTCATTTATTCAAAAATATATACTAAGCACCTACCTGGGCCAGGGACTGTGTTAGACCATTTATATAAACGAGCTTCTTTAATTTTTACAACTCTTAGAGGGAATATCATCTTTATGGCAAAGGGAAGACTTGACATTGAAAGAGACCAAACAATTTAAGGACTTTCAAAGAGATTATGAGACCGTGATGACTTTTAAACTATGGAAGTAAAGGGTCCTTCCTGCCTTTCATTTCACTAGCCATGAACTGGTAGGTCACAGTCTCAATCAGGCTAGTATGTGGCTAGGAGTACGTACTTGAGAGTAGGAGAGCCCCAAGTTTATAAGGCAGTGGTACAATAAGAATATCAACTTAGAACTATCTGCCTTTCATTGAGCAATGACAATGCACCAGGCACTAGGCTGGACGCTTAATATATCTAATCCTCTTAACAAACACATCAAAATTTATTCCTGTCTTACAGAAGGGGAAAACTAAGGCTTGGTACAGTTAGGTATCTAGCCTAAGGTACTGAACTACTGAAGTTTAGAACCCAACTACGTATATACATGGTCATTCTGGCTAGAGAATTGGAACTCTTATCTGTGAAGCTATGCTCAACAGCTTTGAGCAAAGGACCCGACCTTGGCATAGTTCTGCTTCTTCAAGGTCCTGTGAGAGTAATAAAAACAGCCTCCTGAGTGTCTTGTGGTGATTAAACGAAATAATACTAACTGCCATAGAATTGATTTAGAATGAGTTAACTAATCAAGTGTGGAGACAGCTCAGAAACCTGAGTCAAACATGCACTGGAACTGGCAACTCTAAGTGCGCCCATGGAGGGACCACACACATTGCACTAGGGAGAAGGGAGCTCTGTCCAGGCTATTTATTTCTGTGTAGCCCAGTAGAAGAAGGCAGGGTACAAATGGTAAGAATCACCAAGCCAAACGCAAAACTTTGCCAATGAAAACACAAAATGTGGAAGCTACTTCTTTAGGAGTACAAATTTAAGCCTCAATATTAGAAGAAGAAGAAGGCTCTTTGAGCTAAAGTGGTATGTTCTACAATACTGAAGTGATGCTTTGGCTTCAGACAGTGAAACAGAAAAGTATATTCAAAGTACGTTCTACCACGTGGGGGTAAGACAAAATAGAAACTACTTCTACCCTTGCGTTGGGTTTTGTTTGTTTATCCCAAGCAAGAATTTACGGTGGCTTTCAAAACTTCCTAAAATACAGAAAATTAACATAAATTAGTAACAGGTAAAGAATAAAAATTTTAAGAAGAAAGAATAGAAGATGGCTAGCCGGCTGATATAAAAACATATCCCATCCTACCACTTGGAGAGGCCAAAGCAGGTGGATTGCTTGAGCTCAGGAGTTCAAGACAAGCCTCAAGAAGAGCAAGACGCTGTCTCTATTAAAAATAGAAAAAACTAGCTAGGTGTTGTGGCAGCACCTGTAGTCCCAGCTACTTGGGAGGCTGAGGAAAGAGGATCACTTGAGCCTAAGAGTTTGACATTGCTGTGAGTTGTGATGCCACTGCACTCCACTAAGGGCAATGAAGTAAAACTCTGTCTAAATTAATTAATTAATTCCCAAAGGAGGTGGAGCACAGTGGCTCATACTTATAATCCCAGTGCTTTGAGAGGCTGAGATGGGAGGATTGCTTGAGCTCAAAAGTTTGATGTTGCTGTGAGCTGTGATGGCACAGCACTCTACTAAGTGCAATGAAGTAAAACTCTGTTTAAATAAATAAATATCCCAAAGGAGGCAGAGCACAGTGGCTCATACTTATAATCCCAGTGCTTTGGGAGGCTGAGATGGGAGGATTGTTTGAGTCCAGGAGTTCAAAACCAACCTGGGCAATGGAGTGAAACCCCATCTCCAAAAACAAAAAATAAAATATATATAGGGTGTCCATAAGGTGCATGTTGTCTAAATAGTTGTCTATTTTAAATTACACACAAACCTTATGGACACCTGTATATATACACATATATACATATACACACACATGTAAATACATCAAAGGAAATAAAAATAAGAGCAGAAAGTAATAAATTGAAAACAAGAAAACAACAAAATAAAGCTGTTCTTCAAAAAAAAGTCACTAAAACTGATAAACCTCAAGCAAAATTGACAAAGATACAAATTGCCAATATCAGGGGGGAAAAAAAAATAATATATCACAATAGATCAGGCAGCCATTGAAAAGATAATCGGAAAATATACAAGCAACTCTCATAAATTCAACAACTTTGACAAAATGACTAACTCTTCCAAACTCTTCAAAAACCATAGACTACCAAAACTCAGGCATGATGAAACAGACAATTGAAATAATCTGATAACTATTAAAGAAATTTAATTTTCATTAAAAATTTCCCAAAAAAGAAATATTCAGGCCCATTCTATTCCACTGGGGAATTTTAGCAAGCATTCAAACAAGAATTTCTGCAATTTTACACAACATAGGCCATAAATTAGAAGAAACATTTACCAATTCATTTTTATTTGGCCAATATTGCCTCATTAGAGAATTACAAACTGAAAAGCCACATATTTCACTCTATGTAAAAACAGCTAAAATGAAAAAATAGTGATAAGATCAAATGCCGTCAGGGAAGTAAAAGAAGATGCATCATTCAGATGTTATGAGTGAGAATAAAATGGTACCATTATTCTGGAAAATAGCTTGGCAGTTCTTTCAGAAGTAAAAATGGGCTTAGCATATAACCCAGCAATTGCACAATGGGGCATATGACCCAGAGAAATGCAGACTTACTTTCACGTGGAAACTTATATACATGAACATTCATAATAACTTTATTCGTAAGAGCCCCAGACTGGAAACCACCCATATCTTCATTAAAAGCTGAAGCGTTAAACAAACTGTGGTCTAACCTTACCACGGAATAGTACTCAGCAACAAAACAGAAGCAACTATTAATAGGTGCAATAATTTGAATAAACCTCAAGGAAATCATGCATGAACAGAAAAACCCAGTCTTAAAAAGAGATTGTGGACAATGATCACGAAATCAGAAAATGGCACTTGAGAATTAAGTGGTTTCTAGAGAAGAGATGCATGTGTCTTAGACAGGTTAACATGAAAGACTCTTAAATGTTGCTACACTTGAGTATCTTGATTGTAATAGGGATTATGCAAAAGTGCAATGTGATAAACTGGCCAGACCCCTCCCCCCAACACACGAGTGCCTGTATAGCTGGTAAAATCAAGTAAGTTCTATGGTCTGCACCAATGCTGCTTTCTTGATTTGGATAATATACTATCGTCATGGAAGATGTTAATATGGGGGCGGGGGTTGGAGCTCCATGTGGGCTGGAGGAAGGGCAAACAGGACTTCCCTGCACATTTCTTTGCAATCTCTGGTGAATATATAAAGTCCAATACAGATAGTCAAAGTCATCCACATATTTAACTCCAGCTTTCAAAAAACCAGTCAGAGAGGAAAAAAATAGTAATTACACAGTTCACAGGTCCACAGTTTAAAAAAAAAAAATAGCAAACAGGAAAAAATCAATTGCATAGAGACCAAAATAACAAGAAAGGGAAAAGGAGAGGAGGGAGGAGAAGGGAGGGGAGCAGAGGGGGGGTGAGAGGGGAGGAGAGGAGAGGGGAGGGGAGGTGAGGAGAGGGGACGGGGAGGCGAGGGGAGGGGAGGGGACGGGAGGGGAGGGGAGGGGACAGGACGGGAAG
>CAUYQS010068441.1:0-20205 GCA_963574585.1 Otolemur crassicaudatus | reverse complement strand
GTTCACCAACAACACCATTGACTCTTAACTACTCCTAAAACTTAAAATGACTCATCTTTATCTTTGCCAGTATTTAAATTGAAAAGCGTGCTTCTGCGCCTGGTAGGTTAATCTTTTCCTAGGCTAATCCAGGCATGATGAATCGAGGATGTAACCCTCACAGCTGCAATCATTAGCATGAATGTGAAGAATATCAGAGGCAATGGAAAGATAGTTACACATATACAGCAGAGGGGATCCAGGGACCAGTGGTTCTTCATTTGTTTTGGAAATTAGGGCAGGAAAACTACTAAGACTTGAAAATAGATAGTAATCTTATAAGGTGAATGCTGAGGAGTTTAGACCACGTGATGCTGAAAGACTTTTCTAGCTCTAACATTCCATATTGTGCTAAATAGTTCTGATAAGATGGGAATCTGTACAGTATTCTATATGTAGATGGACATATATATATATTTCAGAATAAAGGATAGTTGATTCTGCACAGTTTGATGTTTTGCTTGAACAACTGAGAATACTAAATGTTTTCTTTAAGCCACTATTACTCCTTCTTTTGCAACAAAAACACGTCTTTTAAATCCCAAATAAACCTAGTAAGATTACATCAATATAATGTGGATATGATAATACTTTACATTGTCCACCAAATTAGTAGCTAAAAGTTTGTTCCTACTCCCAAGGCTTTATTTGAACTTGTCTCCTAAAATAATTGGTTTCATCAATTAAGTATAATTCATGACCTCATTTCTAATTTCAAAGATAAAATTACAGCTATGATTTTAAATTATATCAGTGGAAAAATAGATAGCTTTTCTATTAAGTTGGAATGTCCAATATAAATTGCTTTCATGTAAAGAAAACCACGTTAGGCCAGGCACAGTGGTCACACCTGTAATCCTAGCACTCTGAGAGGCTGAGGCGGGAGGATTGCTTGAGCTCAGGATCTTTAAGAACAACCTGAGCAAGAGTGAGATCCCATCTCCATTAAAAATGGAAAAATTAGCGGGGTATTGTGGCTACTCAGGAGGCTGAGGCAGGAGGATCACTTGAACCTAGGAGTGTGAGGTTGCTGTGAGCTAGGCTGACACCAGGGTACTCCAGCCTGGGCAACAGAGGAGACTCTGTCTCAAAAAGAAAAGAAGAAAAAAAAAAAAAAAGAAAAGAAAAGAAAACCACTTTCAGTTACAATGTTTTGATTGAGAAGCAACAAAAACACTCTTAATTTGAAAACTAGGAAGCAAAAACCTAATTTTTATTAGCCAGAACCCGAAACAGATGGGAGGAGGAAAGATGATTTAATATCAACTTTAACTTCTGTTCCACTAGGACTCTTCAAAACCCTCAAGCAGAGTATACTGCCTGGGAAATGAGGTTTATAATTATGTATTTCACAACCTAAGCTCTCTTTACCTTTGTAACATTAACCTAATATTATTACTTATCTTCAAATTGGGGATATGGGCCATAGCCTCAGTTTTCCACCTGGCAACAAACATTATTGGGAGTTAATTAAAATTAATTACTACAATTAAAATGATGTGAGTGGCATAGAGAATTCAGCTTATACTTTGAGCATTTGCTCAAGAGTCGCTACCCGTCTTTAGAGTTTGGAAAATACATCCTTGAGGCTTAGTACGACCGTACTGCAAAATCTCCTCCTGGGTTAAATTATACTAATGAGATTCACTTGGTAATTCAAAGGTACCTGCTCTTGAATGAGAAATAAGTCTGGGGCCAAATTCTACACTAAAGTAGGTCATGTTAAAGGGAAGTTTCATTTCAATATTTTTGGAATTATCAAAATGAAATATGAACATGGCAAAATAATTTAGGAACTAGAAGAAGAAAGGTAAGTGTCAGAGGGGAGAAGAAAAGTGTGTATATTTCAGCGGTGGGTGAAGGAAATGAGAAAATGAGTCAGAGGGATTAGAAAATGAGAATAACCTAGAATTTATAACAGTAACTCAGCACTCTGGCTACATTTCTTATTTCATATGGTAGGTACTCTTTTCCATTGCATCAATATAACCATTATAGTACTATATGGCTATTCTTTCTCCTGCTGAAAAATTGTATAAACACTGAAAATGATGTACTCATTTTTGGAAAGATAAGAAAGTGGTGGGCAGCGCCTGTGGCTCAAAAGGGTAGGGCGCCGGTCCCATAGGCCGGAGGTGGTGGGACCAGCCCCTGCCAAAAACTGCAAAAAAACAAACAAAAAAAGAAAGTGGCTGTTGGTATGCAACAATATTTGGCATCTGTCTGTGTTTCTGTACCTCCTATTTCAGAATCTTGAAGGTGGAGATGGTAAAGGATAGGACTGGAGCAGCTAAAGGTCAGTCCAATCTTCTGTATTTTGTGAAGTCAAAATTCAGGCATCTTTTTGGTAAGAATAGAATTTTCTTGAAAAAGATAATAGCAGAGAGTAAAAATTTAACCTTTAGATCGGTTGGTACACAATTTACTTTGGCTCCCTAGAGTCACAGTATAAATAATCTTTGCTTAAATTTATTGCTGCTCCCCAGATTTTCAATGGATCTTTGCATACCAGGGCAAGATGTAGGGACATTTCATTATGAGTTTCGGAACAACAAAAATGCAGTGTGAATGTTGCTCTTATTGTATCTGTTCTTCTTTCACTTACATAATCTTAGCTAGAAATGACAGGGTGAAGTAAATTTCTAATAAAGTACCGAGTTGGTCAGGCCCACATCAAATCATTGTGAGAGTGCATACAAGCTACTGAGGCGTCGCCATATTGATAACCAGTGAAAGCTGTCTTTAAAAAAAAGCGGTCTTTCCAACGTGTTTGATCATTGAGATACTGTAAGAAGTCCACCCTCCCCTGAGATTATATTACACATTTACTTTCTGAAGTCAAAGTAAAACTGTACAGTGATGAGAACTCGTAACACTAATTAAGATGGGGGAGTTGTTGGAATGTCCTAAGTCCGGTCACATAACATTAATATTAGAGCACAATTATCTCCCTGCACTCTAACTACAGGGTTGTTGCCACAGTTTTAATATTTATGCATCAATTAAGATACTGAGTGAAGATCTGCTTCTTGCTTTTTTTTTTTTTTAAGTGTCATCAGCAATGAAAGGGAACTCTCTACTGATAAACTCAACAACATGGGTGATATCAGAACTATTAGGCTGAGCGAAAGAAGCCAAAGACAAAATACTGCCAGTTTAACCTGAAATTCCAAAATAGACAAAACTTACAGAAATCTGATTGGGGTGCTTTGGGCAGTCAGGATGAGGGGAGTATTGAGCGGGATGGGGTACATAGGAACTGTCTCTATATTCCTTAAAACTGAATGGTCACACCCTAAGTGCCTTGAATTAAGCATTATAAAAGCTGTCCATGTAACAAACATCTGTACCCTCTTAATATTTTGAAATTTAAAAAAATCTGAATGGTATATTAAGATCTAAGCATTTCATTGTATTTATTTTTTTGAGACAGAGTCTCACTATGTCACCCTCGGTAGAGAGCTGTGGCATCACAGCTCCCAGCAACCTCAAACTCTTGGGCTTAAGTGATTCTCTTGCTTCAGGCTCCCAAGTAGGTAGGACTATAGGCGCCCACCACAACACCTGGCTATTTTTTTGTTGCAGTTGTCACTGTTGTTTTAGCAGGCCCAGGCCAGGTACGACCCCGCCAGCCTTGGTGTATGTGGCCATTTCATTGTATTTAAATCATATCTTTTTTTTTTTTTTTTTTGAGACAGAGTCTCACTTTGTCACCTTTGGCAGAGTGCTATGTGTCATAGCTCACAGTAACCTCAGTCTCTTGGGCTCAAGTGATCCTCCTGCCTCAGCCTCCTAAGTAGCTGGGACTATAGGGGCCCACCACCACACCTGGCTACTTTTTAGAGACAGGGTCTTGCTCTTGCTCAGGCTGGTCTCCCACTCCTGAGCTCAAGAAATCCACCTGCCTTGGCCTTCTAGAGTGCTAGGATTACAGGTGTGAGCCATTGCACACAGCCTTGTAAATTATAACTTAATAAAAAGTACTGAAAAGCATTACAACTAAACACATAATATTCCTGCTCTAGCATTAGAGGTTGGTTGGCATTTTTCTTCCACTTTAGAACTTTTCCCTTAAAACCTGTCCCATAGAGAACAACATTTCCTGTAAGACTACAGAAGACATGGATTTTCTACCAGGAGTTACTGGTAGGGCGCTGGCAGACCACTAGCACAGGAAGGATATTAATTCATTTAAAACTTTTAGGAGGGAAGGGAACAAAAGTTTACCTAATAATTCTTGGGGCATAATCAAGTATGTGTGTGTGTATATATATATTTATAACAATTTAAAACCATTTTGAATGCCAGGGGCCTAATTTACAAAGATTACTTCACCACTTCAAATCCAAGAGGCCACATTTTTATCAGTTTTTAAGAGGTTATATTCAGATCAAATATCCAATGAATCCCTGTTTCCTATAAAAATAACCTTCTACCAGTTTGATGGAAGTATTTCAGATTGCATGTGAAAACCCCACACTGTATCCCAGAAGTGCATTAATGTACATAGTTACCATTCAATAAAAAAAAAAAAGAAAAAAAAATAACCTTCTTACACTGACATTTCTAAAAATAAATAAGCGTGAAAATTCTATTGGTTCTGAGAAGAATCGTAGTATCTGAACAGAATTTATCCACAAGTGATGCTAAGCATTCATTTGCAGAATTAAAACTGTAATCAAAAGCCAGTTATTTCCCTAATTCATTTCTTTTTGTAATTCCAGTTGAAGCCCACCAAAGGATTATGCTGCCCCAAATCCATATGTCATACAAAGACATCTAAGATGTGGGATTTTACTACTCATCACCTCTACCTGAGATCAGAGGGAAAAAATTAAAACAGTACACAATTTCCCTAGACAATACCTAGCCTCTGGGAGGAAGTCACTATGTACCTGTCGAATGAATGAATGAATGAATGAATGGATGCTCTCATTTCCCTTACACGCCATTTCTCACCTTGCATAGCGGCTTCTTCCTCTACATTTCAAATTCAGTATGGTTAAAATGGAAAAAGCACAGGCACGTAATTAGTCAAAAAACGAAAGCTCTAAAACTACGTGCCATCATTACTGCTATGGGATTGTTAAAACAAAGATAGCATAAATATAGATTGACATAATTGTAAAACCAAGAATAAATTGATACAATGTGGATTCTTAGCTACAAAATTTTCCTCTTAAAAACTCTGTTAATGACACTAAATGACAATGTTTGGCTCTCTAGAGTGAATGATAAAACTTTCGTCATCAGCCCATGTACCAGTGGCTGGCACCTATCCTCCTCCTAGAACTGCAGGAGGCTGAGGCCAGAGGATCATTTGGGCCTGGGAATTTGAGGTTGCAGGGAGCTATGATGACTCCACTGCACTCGACCTGGGGAGACGGTGTCTCAAAAAAAAAAAAAAAAAAGAAGGAAAAGGAAAAGAAAAAGTCTTTTGCAATCAACAGAAAGGATAGTTACATGATGTTTCATGTAAACCTTTCTGACAGTGAGAGAAAGTTTCATTAGTTCCAGAGGAAAACGGAGTTGCAAGGGCTTGAAAACAGAAAAAATACAGTTCAAATATGAAAGTGTCAAGATGACGTCTGTTAGGAGCCTTTTTTATGACAGTTGCTGGGGCCTAAATTATAATGGTTCTTTACTATCTTGAAATAAAGGGTTAAAGTATGTATCGCCTTTCAAAAATTATTTTCTTCAGAGTCAAACGACCCATTGACATAACCTTGTAGTTTATGTTTTCAACTTACTCCACTGATTTTGAAGTGAAGTAACAGAGAAGCAGACCCCGAGCGGTGGAAGGACCACTTACGGACGGTCTCGTCTGGTCCAAGTTTAAAATGATGAGTTAAATGATTTTGAATAAGTCACATATCCTCTTTAATATTTTCCTTATCTGTTATAAATGAGGATATGTTATGTGACTCCCGACGACTCCTTCAGGCCAATAAACAAACAAAACCCCCCAAACCAAAAAGTCAAAGTTGATGGCAGATTTAGACAGGAAAAAATCTTAGGTTGTCGAGCCACTGTGGGTTCCTACACCAATACTAGAGAATAGGTGAATATAATCCTTTCAGTGCTGGGGCAAGTGGTCCCCAAACCATACAAACTGTCGAATGATCATCTTTTTTTTTTTTTTGAGACAGAGCCTCAAGTTGTCCCCCTGGGTAGAGTGCTGTGGCCTCACAGCTCACAGCAACCTCCAACTCCTGGGCTCAAGCGAGTCTCCTGCCTCTGCCTCCCAAGCAGCTGGGACCACAGGCGCCCACCACAATGCCCAGCTATTTTTTGGCTGTAGCCGTCATTGTTGTTTGGCGGGTCCCGGCTGGATTCGAACCCGCCACGTTAGGTGTATGTGGCTGGTGCCTTAGCCACTTGAGCCACAGGCACCGAGACGAATGATCATCTTTTTGTTTTTATTTTTTACAGGGGCTGGGTTTGAACCTGCCACCTCTAGCATATGGGGCCAGCGTCTTACTTCTTTGAGCCGTAGGGGCCACCCCTATGATCATCTTTTTAAAAGAGGAAACAAAGCAGTTCTGATCTTCTCCAGGAAGAAAAATAAAGTTTGATATTTCCCAGTCTGTGGAAGGGTTTTTTCTTAATGGTATCTTTAGAGGAGTAGAAAATCTTGATTTTGATTTTCATGGGTATAATATATCATGTTTTTTATAGTTAGTACTTTTTTTTCCTGTCTAAGAAATTTTTATCTATGTAATTGTGCACTTTTATAATTGACTGAAAACAGTTTCAAGAGATTATAATTAGACCAACTCTCTTGCCTCTCCTATCCCTGAAAGTTCCTATGGTTAAAGGAGGCTCCTTTCCAACTTTGTTTAATTTTGTTATACTTTCTGGGGGAACCATTTATTTTATGAGTTGGGAAGGATTAACAATAATGCTCATAACATTTATTACATGTTTATTACATGACAGATATTTTGCTAACAGCTTTATGTACGTGAAGACATTTAATTTTCTTTAAGAGAATTCTGGTTTGGCTATAGGTTCTATGAAGGCAAGGAACCTTATATTTTATTATTGATAGAATCCCCTGGACCTAGAATATTACCCAGTACACTGAATGCTAGATGAACCAATAATTACGATAACTCTATGCAGTTACATAAATTGTCCCAAATTATACAGTAAGTGATAGAATTTAGACTTCAACCCAGGACTGGCTGATACCAAGGTTTGTGCTGGGTACTCTGTACCAGGTCACTGAGACACCCTGATAACTTGGTGGGGACCCAGTAGCTAAAAACACAATTGAAACTACTGCTATTGCCTAAGAGGGTAGAGGAAATGGATTTAAATTATTGTTGTTTTATTCTTCTCCTAGAAAAAGGCAAATATGGAACTGCTATCAAGCTCCTCTTTGATAATCTTAGGTATATGGATGTGATTTTTTATATTTGTAATTGTATGATAATTTGGTCAGTTTGAGTCAGTATGAAATTTTTATGGCCATAAATATAGAAACAAGATAATTCAATCTACATACAAGAATCTAGAATTTAGCCTGCTAATTCCTCAGTGGGGCTGCAAACCATGGTTAATTGGAAATGCCAGGGAGCTAGGTCATTTGTTGAATGGCATTTCCTAGTTGACAGAATGTTTCTAATCCTATTAAAACTGAAATCCACCAATACGTAGCATTTTGACTTTCTGCCTTAATAAAGACAACATAATGACCATGATTAAACTGTGTGTGTGTGAATGGGAATATTGCAGTGCTCGAGGGTCTTCATGGGTAACAACCGGAGTCACCGGGCAATGACAAGGCAAGAGGGGCTGGAGGTGGTTTGATAAAAACCTGGAATGTTCCTTTCAAACAGATTTCAGAAAAAGCTTGCTTCCAACTTATTATGTGGTCATTTGTCTCTTTTATAAAGGTGTAGGGATTCACTTGAATTTCAGCTGACTTCTTATACAAATTAAGTAGCTCTACCTCTTCAATTCTCTAAACAGTATCATTTTTAGGGCGCTACTCTGCAGTGCAGGGGCCAGGACAAGACCTGAGATAGCAGGTCAGGAGGGGTCAAATTCTAGAACATGAGCTAAGGTGGGAAGCTCAGGTACAGAGGGTGAAGCACAGAGTTCAAGGTAGAAGCAGATCAGACTCCAGGCCAGAACTACGCCTGGAAACCAGCACCAGTGTAACGAGTTTCTGCGCCTCCCCCGGGGCCAGAACACTGAGTACACTGCCTACAGAACTGAACCTTCAGATGTGATCAGAACAAAAACATACCTTAATACTTTTCAAAAGCCTCTTTCTGCTAGCTATAAAATTTATCTGTTTAATTTCATCAAAGTTTGATTTTAAGATTACTATTTAAAGTTTCTGTAGTGTTATTAGAAAGCCACCAACCGTGGGCTTGTTAAAACCCTAGTATTTTAGGAGGTAGCTAAGCGATTACAGCAAATCAATTTCACTTTCCAGGGCCCCAGTTTTCTTCATCTGTTAAATGGGGATACTGATATTGAACTAAACTAATCTAAATCAGTAGTTTTATCAGGATGAAATGAGATGGAATTTGTAAAGGAACTTTAAAACCTATTTCAAATTATATGTAAGTTATAATTTAAAATGGATCCACATTCTTTTTACATTTAATTGAGTCAGAAAACATTTCATAATTAATTACCAGTTATGGGAAAATTTTCAGGACAAATCTTTGTTATACATTAGAAAAAATTTTTAGAAACTGTATCTAACTATGTTGCCCAGGCTGGTCTCAAACTCCTGGCCTCAAGTGATCCTTCTGCCCTAGCCTCCTAAATTGCTGGGATTACAGGTGGGAGCCACTGCCTTGGCTCTAAATTGATCTTCACTGCAATGTCTCTAAAAGTGACAATTATTATTACAACTGCTGATTTACTAACACAGCCAGGGTAGAATCAGACTTATTTCATTTGGTCAAGACATTAATAAGAGAGTCATCGTAAGTGATGACTGAGGGATTTTTGTCAATCCAAACATATGAAAAGGAATTTGTGACCATATGGTATATGCAATAAGAGAGAACTAACATTTAAAATGAGGATGAATACAAAAGCTGAGAGCAGGGAGGGCATGGCATGTGTGATACATACGTCACCACTCCGTGCCTTCCTCAACTACTCCCCAGATCAACACTCATCCATACACAGAAATCACAGCAGTCTTTTACGATGGGCCTGAATAGAGCTTCATGCTCATCTCCAAGCTAGGGGTTGAGACGTCATTACCACTTGAATTGTTATTTTTATCCAAGGACATCAAGAGAGATTTGGGATGAGGAAGACAGAGTTATTGTTTAAAATGATATCATTAAAAAAGTAAAAAAATGATATCATTGTGTTTGTCTAAATACGAATCAATAAAATACATTTTGAGTGCTATAACTGAATATAGATAATCATATTCAAAGGGTAAACTTTTAAAGGGAAAATAACATACAGGATTAGATAGTAGCTTCAAACACAATTCTTGTATATACCAACGCACTGCCCGGTGCATGGCAGATATTCAAATGGAATTATCTGTTAAATTAAGAAAATGACAACTTGATTGGGCTCCAAAAGCTGCTTTTAATCAAATAACTTAGGACATTGCACCCTTGAAGCTAATGGCACTTGAATCTGTGTCTTTTGTAAATTATTGTATTCTTATTTTCTAGCACAGGATCTGGCACAAAGTATCCACTCAATGTGCACTGAATGAGTAGAGTAGCATCATTTACCTATCAAGCAAGGGAAATAATATTTCTGAAATAAAATTTAGGATGGGCAGGAAATAAAAGATCCCATAATTAAATTGCAGCGTAATTTGTACAACACAGTATTTCTCGTCAGGTTCCTAAATCATCATTTCATTAACACTTGTCGCCATTTAGATTTGTCTGTTAAACACTGTGAGTCTAAAGCAACAGATTTGAAAGATAAAATAGGAAAAAGAACTCTGGTCATTAAGTAAAGACAGATGATTTCAGCAATCAGCTCCGTGCTAGGTGTAGCGCATACAAAACAGGAAGAAACAGTCTCTGGTTTTAAACTCAAATTCAAATTAAGGAGATGGGATTCTTACATGGCAAACTGAGTTTAAAATATATTTAATCAAGTTTTAGGTTGTTTGTCTAAAAAAATCTTTTGGAACTGAAAGAATTGCCTATTTAAAGCTTTTTTGTATAAGGCCAAAGATACGTCTTACTAATTATACATATCATGATCAACTAGCTTCTGTGTTAGTTCCAAGATAATTTATATATAAAGTTAAGCAGCAATGGCTGCCAGTGGTGGCTCATGACTGTAATCCTAGTCCTTTGGGAGGGTGAGGCAAGAGAATAGCTTGAGCTTAGTTCCAGTCCAGTCTGAGCAAAAGCAAGGCTCCATTTCTACTAAAAATAGAAAAATTAGCTGGGCAATGTAGGGATGCCAGGAGTCCCAGCTATTTGGGAGGCTGAGGCAGGAGGATCATTTGAACCCAAGCCTCTGAGGTTGCTGGGAGCTAGGCTGATGCCATGGCGCTCTAGGCTGGGTGACACAGCAAGATTGTATCTCCAAAAAAAAAGTTAAATAGCAAGGAAAAAAGAGGACTATGCAAATTAGAGAAACAGCAATACTGCAACACTGTAAAGCTGTCATAACTGATTACGAAGGATGCCAAGAAGGAAAGGTGAGTCAATATACAGTGTACAAAACAAAGAGCTAGAGAAAAATGAGCAAAGGTCAGAGGAGGAAGTCGAAGACAACTTTAAGTTTCACTGACTCGAGAGATATGAACTTGAAAGGGTTCTTAGAGATCATTTTTTTCTGACTCAATCCCTTCAGTTTATGATTAAGCAAGCTGGGGTTCACAGAGGTTATACGACTTGCCCGGTGGTGGCCATAGCTCAGTGGGTAGGGTGTCAGCCACATACACTGAGGTTAGCAGGTTCGAACTTGGCCTGGGCCAGTGAAAACAACAATGGCAAGGAAAAATAAAAAGAAATAAAACACTAGAAAACGTAAAAAAATAAAAATACAAATGACTTGCCCTGGCCCAGCCAGAAAGCACAGATCTAGGCCGGGACTGGTGGCTCACGCCTATAATCCTAGCACCTGGGAGGCTGAAGCAGGTCAGAATTTTGAGACCAGCTTGAGCAAACAGAAAAACTAGTGAGGGTTTGGGGCGGGCTCCTGTAGTCCCAGCTACTTGGGATGCTGAGACAAGAGGGTCACTTCAGCTTGAGAGTTTGAGGTTGCTGTGAGCTATATGATGACACCATAGCACTCAACCCTGTCCACTGAGTGAGACTTTGTCTCAAAAAACAAACAAACAAACAAAAAACCAGAAAGAAGAAAAGAAATGAAGCACAGAGCCAGGGCTTCTGAAGGAGAGCACACGGTCTCTATACTACACCACTGCATGCCATGAGGTCAATGGCATCCTGTAAGGATTTTTTAAATTCCCTAAATGCTTAAAATCATACTCCAAATAATACCTTTTTTTCCTTCATTAATTATAGCATAAACATAGTAATTTAACATTCGTGCTATTTTATAAAAAATTTACTAACTAGTTGTTCAGAATTGAGTTACCAAAAATCTAGCTTAATGCCTATAATCCTAGCACTCGGGGAAGCTGAAGCGGGTGGATTGCCTGAGCTCAGGAGGTGGAGACCAGCTTGAGCAAGAGAGAGACCCTGTTTCCAAAAATATTTGGGCACTGCGGTGGGCGCCTGTAGTCCCAACTACTTGGGAGGCTGAGGCAAGAGAATCACTTGAACCTAAGAGTTTGAGGTTGCTATGAGCTGTGATGGCACAGCACTCTACCAAGGGTGACAAAGTGAGACTCTGTCTCAAAATAAAAAGCTTAGAATCAAGCTTAGAATTAAAAGCTTAAGAATCAAGCTGTGTGTTTGCCTATGATTTTTTCCCATGTAAATGTAAAACATTTCTATCAAATAAAATGTTGATTTTATGTAATATGTCTCAGTCAGATGTAAATCGCCATCATGGAAGGTACTGCTTGAATTACAGGTGGGTCTGTCATTCAATGTGATGTTTGAGTCTTTTAAAAAATGAGTGAGGCCAGGTGCCTCACTCATGCCTATAATTCTAGCACTTGGGGAGGCCGAGATGGGTAGATCCCTTGAGCTCAGGAGTTCCAGACTAGCCTGAACAAGAGCGAAACCACTAACAGGCATGGTGGTGGGCGCCTGTAGACCCAGCTACTCAGGAGGCTGAGGCAGGAGGAATGCTTGAACCCAGGAGTCTGAGGTTACTGTGAGCCCTGGCACTCCAGCCTGGGTAACAGAGTGAGATGCTGTCTCAGGAAAAAAAAAAAAAAAAAAAAAAAGGAGTCAAACACTAAATGGTAATTAACAAAACAAATCATAATTAGTTACTTAAGGATCCAAAGACTCCCTTAAAAAAGAATACGGTTTAATAATGCTTTAAGAACAATAATGTAAACTAAACTGAGTTATTAGAAATCATATAGGCATTCCTCATTTTAAGTAAATTTATTATTATAATTGATAAATAAAGTAAACATTTATGAAATAAAGGCTTAGATCTTGGTGAATTTTCAGGTTGGAATTTGCTATTATATATGTTATATATTACTTTATATTATTATATAAATGTTCCTGCTGGCAAAATATTAGTGCCTAGCTTATGTTAGTTCTGGCAGCATGTCCTCTGATGAGTGCATGGGACTAAATACATTTCTGTGCCTTAGAGGTGATAATGGGGAACAATAAAGAAACATCTTAAATAGGAGGATAGCAATGAACAAAAAGAAGAAACATCTTTAATAGGGAAGATAGCAATGAACAAAAAGTTATTTCTTAGTATGTTACTGGAGCTGCACTTGGGTTCCTTCATTAAATTTTTCAGCTCAAGTAATTCTTGCCCCCTTACTAAGAAAACATTTCTGATTTTATAATAGAAAGCAAAGAAATAATGAGATTCAATTTAAAAAATTTTTCTTTGAAGTATGTATCAGTAAGTTACAGATCATTTTATTTTTTTTTAATTTTTAATTTTTTGGCCAGGGCTGGGTTTGAACCCACCACCTTTGGCATATGGGGCCGGTGCCTTACTCCTCTGAACCACAGGTACCATCCAAGTTGCAGGTCATTAAAGAAAAATCTGAGTGCTACAAAAAGTAAGAACATTATTAGAAATGGTTCAATATCATTTGTTTGACAAACTCATAAGGAAGCACTGATATTATGAATTATTAAATTCAAAAAATGAATGAAGATTCAGTTATCATCATCCAAGAGTCATGATCAACTAGTTTTGTGTTAGTTTCAAGATAATTTAGGCCAAGAAAAGATAGATTGTTTTCCTGTGGAAAGATCATAAAAATTATACTGATAACATTTGGGATTATTTAGATGTATGTACAGGCTTTTAAACTTTTATTGACTTCTTAATAAAAATATATATTTCTTGGGTTGAGTTTTTCTTACTGCTAAAGATTTTGAAAATAATACTTAAAACAGTTCATCTATTGAAAAACACTTTTTTTTTTTCTTTTTTAAGACAGAGTCTTACTCTGTCACCCTGGGGTTGAGTACTGTGGTTTCATCATAGCTCACAGCAACCCTAAACTTTTGGGCTCAAGTGATCCTCATGCCTCAGCTTCCTGAGTAGCTGGGACTACAGGTACCTGTCACAATGCCCGCCCGATTTTTATTTTATTTTATTTTTTTTAGTAAAGATGGGGTATTGGCTCTTGCTAAGGCTGGTCTGGAACTCCTTAGCACAAGCCATCTGCCTTCCTCGGCCTCCCAGAGTGCTAGGATTACAGACATGAGCCACTGCGCTCGGTGAGAAAAATGCATTTTAATTTTCTACTTATTTCCTTCCAAATTATGTTTTCGATAAAGCTGTTTAAAGCTAAACAGTTTTATATTGAAGCAAAATTTGTGAAATCATTTAGTAAACATTAACACTGTCAAATACCATGAAAACTTCCAACCTACTACATAGGTTACAAAGTGTTATGGTAAAAATAGAATGTACATAGGAAAAAGCAAAGGAAATCCTAGCATTTAAGCCCAGTTGCTGCTCTGGTAACTCTCACCTCAAACCACTAAGCAAACAAGGAAGCAAGCACAAAATGAGTCCCCTGTGTCTTACCTTTCTCTGTAAATCATTGGAAAACCTTCTAAGATAAAATATCCTTCATTCAAAGCCACCAAATATTACAGGGATCTCTTATCTTGACACAAGCACAATTGCTTTGTATTGTAAATCATTTTGCAATGTGAGAATTATCACAGCACAGGAGATAAATTTTATACTTGGAGCCCTAACTGATAACTGCAAACCCATCATTAATGGGAAAAGGATAAAGAAAATACTCATTTTAAAAAAGCACACAATTAGGGTGATGGGGACTTACAACTTTGACTCAAACTGTACAAAAGCAATTTACGTAACCAAAATGTTTGTACCCCCACAATCTTCTGAAAAGAAAAAAGAAAAAAACAAGGTTGAGAAGAAAAGTATAGGCCAGGTGTGGCGGTGGCTCATGCCTGTAATCCTAGCACTCCAGGAGGCTGAGCAGGATTGCCTGAGCTCAGGAGTTGAGAAAAGCCTGAGCAATGGTGAGACCCCGTCTCTACTAAAAATAGGAAAACTAGTTGTGCGTGGTGGTGCACGCCTGTAGTCCCGGCTACTTGGGAGACTGAGGCGAGAGGATTGCTTGAGCCCAAGAGTTTGAGCATTCTACCCAGGGCAACAGAGTAAGACTCTGTCTCCAAAAAAAAAAAAGTATAATGGCAGTTGCTAAATGGGTATAGGATTTCAGTTTTGCAGGACGAAAAAGTTCTCGAGATAGGTTATAGAACAAGTTGAATATCCTTAACACCACTGACTACATTATCGTACACTTTGAAATGATTAATATGGTAAATTTTATACTATGCATTTTTTAACCACAATGTAAAAATAATCAATACCACAATATATGAAGCATTCAAAGATTAACTAGGGATATTTTTCACACCTTTAATAAACTGTAGATTTATATAGTATTTTAGGAGAACAAAAAGGTTGAGAAGAGTCCTTTGAGACTTGGAGGGTTGAGAGAGAGTGACAGATAATCACTGGACCAAGGATGGAAATACTCAGAATGTTTTGTTTGTGAAATCTAGGGAGTAGGCAACCAATGGTTAGATGTCAAGTTAGAACAGTTTGAACTGGAGCTTAGGAAGTGTGTCCAAACTGGCATTTCTAGTAATCTCTGGCCAGAAAGCTAGTCAATATGACAGCACAAAATCTTAAATACCTGGATTTATGCATTTAGCCTCATTGTGTTTAAAGTGAGTCCTAATAGCACTCACGTTAACTACTGTTAATCTTGTAACCAAAAAATCATCACCCCACGGTGTCATGGCTGACAGTATTTAAAGTGTAAGCAATTCCAGCAGGAAAAATGATAAGGAAGAAAGAACGCAAGCCAAAGTTTAAGTCCACAACATAGAGTGGTTTCCATGCCGTCTATATCAAAACGAGTAAGACAATTAAAAATGCCAATTTCTGAACCCCACTGTGGACCAACCAAATTAGAATCTCTGGGGATGGGGACCAGAACTTACATTTCTAATACACTAATGTTTGAGATTCACTGGGCTCAGTTTTAAAGGGTTGAAAGGGTATCACTGATACATCATCATGTCCATGATTCTTCTAGTTCCTCAATGACACAGTGGAGATCCTGTTTTAAAGGAGGGGCTCTAGGATTAAAAGTCTCTTTGAATTATTAAAGGAGATATTCCTAGGTGTGTCACATGGTAGTTTGTGCTGTAAGTGCCAGTTGTCTGGCTAAGCTTGAAATTTTTAGAGTTACAAAGGGAACTTTTATAGCTCTACAGAAGGAATAACCAAGAGAAAGTATTTGGGGTGAGTGCTGTTCCCTGTCTTTCTCTCCGCAGATGCAGATTTTAAATCTTCAACACTTTAGGGTAGCCAATCAATTGTAGTAACAAACAAGATGAAATCAATTTGCCATTATTTCTCTATGGGCAAGGAAAAGGTAGACAAGACTGAGTTCTCTTTATAACTAATACATACAAAGAGAGTTTAAAAAATGTACGTGCAATAGGGCCGCGCCTGGGGCTCAAGGAGTAGGGCGCCAGCCCCGTATGCTGGAGGTGGCAGGTTCAAATCCAGCTCTGGGCAAAAACTGAAGAAAAAAAAAAGTACACGCAATTTAAAAAAGGGAAAAAGTATATTAAAATTGTAATACTCAATATATACCGATAACAAAAGATGACTATGAGTCACATTTGACTTCTGTAATTATAAGAGGTGCCCAAAGTGGTTACCATCAGTGTCTGGACTCTTCTGATTATGGTGAACTACTGTTGGAGCAAAAGTAATACATAGGCTGGGCACAGTGCCTCACATCCATAATCCTAGCAGTCTGGGAGGTTGAAGCAGGTGGGATTGCTTGGGCTCAGGAGTTCGAGACCAGCCTGAACAAGAGGGAGACCCTGTATCTAAAAATAACCAGGCATTGGGGTAGGCACCTTTAGTCCCAGCTACTTGGGAGGCTGAGGCAAGAGTATTGCATGAGCCCAAGAGTTTGGGGTTGCTGTGAGCTATGACGTGATGGTCCTCTATCCAGGGTGACAGAGTGAAACTTGGTCTCAAGAAAAAAAAAAAAAATATATATATATATATATAGATAGATAGATAGATAGATAGATATAGACAACATTGGTTAAAATATGTGAACATTTTTTTGGCACCTGCCATATCCGTGTTTTTGTGTACACATGTGTATGTACAGAATGGCAGATATTGTAGGGTTTGTGCACAGGATTAAAATTTGCTAAGTACTTAGAAATGTGTAATACAATAGATGTTGGTGTAATATAGTTCCACTTATTCAGTTCATTTTGAGTTTGGAAATGTTACAGTATCATAAGAAAGCACAGATGATTGGAAACACTGACAAGAAAAAAGTCGAGCCTGTCAGGGAGAACTGAGTTTCATCTTAGTTCACAGTGGACCTTGAATTTAGATATTATTGCTACAGCTACCCTTCTGCTCTTTACAAAGCCTTGTAACTCTCCAGGAGAAAACTACATATTATCAGTAGCATTAATTAACTTACTTGGAATCTGGTTCTTTACAACAGAAAATTTAAGATAAAATTAGTGAACCATGTTGTTTTTTCCACTTTAATTAGCAGTGCAATAAGAAATGGAGAATGATATCATTCAACTTGGAAATAGAATTCAGCATGAATTTTTATAAAGAAAAACTTGACAATATCCAACAATTTGGTTTTCCAATTTGCTCCAATGCCTCTTAATGTCTTCAGAAATAAATCTGTAGCAAGTACTTTTAAAATAGCAATATAGGTACTAAATGTATTCCTTTATATATAATCTCTTCAGAAGAAAGATTAAAAAGGTAAAATTTCTTTGTAAGTTATGAGAGGTAGACTCAATTTGCAGGGTAAACTTTATGAAAACCATTTTACCGAATCTGCATAGTTAGTAAAGCTCATGCAGATATGAAAACTAGTTCTTATGCTGTTTTGCAATAACAAAGGGTAGGAGAAAGGTTTTTTGTTCTCACAATACTAGAAAATTGGAAATCATACATCTTTCTCCAAACTGGTAAATGAACAGAAAGTCTGAATGCAAAAGTTCCAAGTGTTATTCCCCCCAAATTTTAAGTTTCTCAGAGTTGAGAAGAATCTTTGAGTTAATAACAATTCAATTTTTGATTTGTTAATTTCCTTCACAAATAAACCTTAAGTGCATGTCTAATTTCTGCCTTAAATAATTCCGGGAACAGGGAAGTTACATGATTCTCGAAGTCTGCCCTCATGTTGAGCTGAAATCTGCTATAAATCTATAGTCTGAAGACTACTCAGATTGTAATTCTAAATAATAATTTAAAAAATTTTAAAATCGAAAATGTGTATCATAGCTATAATACCAACAGTATAGAGATTTTTAAAGAAAAGTTATATACCGCCTGTTATGATCCATTTAGTTCATGACTATCTGTTATGTCAGCAGTTAATCTTTTTCACAATCAGGAGCCTATTTAGTGTTCTGGAGCACTTATCTTTGAAAGGTAGTTGCTGGAGAGTTGATGAACTTGCAGAACTGCCAAATGTCTATGTATGAATTAATTACTACTATCAATAGGATGTAATTCACTAGAATGACTGCTATTAAGGGGTTTATAGGTAGTTTATATGCAGCATACACAGAGGGTGCCCCCAAAATGTATTCACATTTTAAGAAAGGAAAAAACTATATTTAAATTGTAATACTTGGGAACTGGGCGCAGTGGCTCATGCCTGTAATTGGAGCACTCTGGGAGGCTGAGCTGAGTGGACTGCCTGAGCTCAGGACTTTGAGACCAGCCTGAGCAAGAGCAAGACCCTGTCTCTAAAACATAGCCGGCCCTTGTGGTGGGCTCCTGTAGTCCCAACTACTTGGGAGGCTCAGGTAAGAGAATCGCTTGAGCCCAAGAGTTTGAGGTTGCTGTGAGCTATGATGCCATGGCACTGTACTAAGAATGACAAAGTGAGACTCTGTCTCAAAAAAATAAAAATAAATAAAAATAAATAAAAGTGTAATTCTCTAGTTATGTTTGACTTCTGCAATTATAAGAGGTGCTCAACATGACTTGTATTCATCTCTTGTTACCAACATACGTTCAGGATTACAATTTTAATACAGTTTTCCTTTTCTGAAATGTGTATAAATTTTGGCACCCTTTGTGTATATATTAAAATTATACATGAAATATAATTTTATTAATTTGATCAACATATTATGGTACATGTCACTAATGCTGGCAAAAATAGAATAAGTTATTTTAAAATATATTAGTTATGTTTTCAAATAATATGCTCAATGAGTGATCAGGTGAAACACCTCTAAATTTAAAGTAATAATTTCAAATGTTAATCTGAAGAAAGTACCACAAATACACCATAGTATGTAGTTTCTCTATCCTGTACATACAGAGAAGACACAGGAAGATGGCAGAAATACTATATGCTTTCAAAAGAAGCTAGTATATTTCTCACCATCTATACATATCTTGAGAATCAGCATTTTAAGCTTTAATATTTTAGTAATTAAGAACCATTTGACCTACATGATTTGTGTCAAAAAATGTACAATTAAGGGACTAAGCTAAAGTAATTCCAAGGTCCTTCAAGTCCTAATATTTAACATTAACTTGTATTAATAATTCTCGAGTAATTACTCCCTTTACTAGGATTTTTATACCAGAATCATGTGACAAATTAAAAATATGTACCCATCTCCACACATTTGAAAGCGAAACTTTTCATAAGGCTGCATAATTGTTCACTCCTATCAGCTGTATCTCAAGATGGCTTAGAAAAATGAGAAGGAATCAGAAAGGTTATTAGAAAGGGGAGAAAGTAATTTTTTACAAAAACTCTGGTCAACTTATAGAAAGTATTGCTTAAGATTTGTAAGCTTCTCAAGGCAGGATGAATAGCATGGAGTCTTTTTTCTACCCCAATACTAGCTATTTTGACTAGATTTTTCCTTCACTGTCTTTTGTTGCTAAGGTAAAATCTCATCAGCCTAGAGCAGTGGTTCTTAAAACATGGTCCCTGGATCAATCGCATTCACTCTCCCAGGAATGTGTTGGAAATGAAAATTCTTGGGCCCCCTTCCACCTCTCCAGTTCTGCTGACTGGACACTGAGCTGGGAGATTCTGTGGTTTAATAAGCCCTCCAGGTGATTCTCAACCTAAGTTTGAAAGTTATTACTCTGGGTGGTGCCTGTGGCTCAGTGGGTAGGGCGCTGGCCCCATATACTGAGGGTGGTGGGTTCAAACTCAGCCCCGGTCAGACTGCAACAAAAAATAGCTGGGCATTGTGACAGGTGCCTGTAGTCCCAGCTACTTGGGAGGCTGAGGCAAGAGAATTGCTTAAGCCCTGGTGAGCTGTGATGCCATAGCACTCTACCAGGGGTGATAAAGTGAGGCTCTGTCTCTAAAAAAAATAAAAATAAAAAAAGTGAAAGTTATTACCCTACAGTAATGGGGAAAAATATGTATCTGCAAACAGCAATTATCTTAGTTAATCCTCCTGGAGTTAAGAGAAAGGATAAGAAATTTGGTAATTAAATACAAAAAGGAATGGAACAATGGAGGGAAGA
>CAUYQS010068440.1:0-12234 GCA_963574585.1 Otolemur crassicaudatus | reverse complement strand
CCCAGCTACTTGGGAGGCGGAGGCAGGAGACTCGCTTGAGCCCAGGAGTTGGAGGTTGCTGTGAGCTGTAATGCCACGGCACTCTACCCAGGGGGACAGCTTGAGGCTCTGTCTCAAAAAAAAAAAAAAAAAAAAAGACTTGTTTTCATGTTATTTCTGTGGTCAGTAGATGCTTTGGGCCACTAAGATAAATGGAACTAGAGCTATTACCACCAGAGAACAACATATTGATTTACATATACAAACAATTCTGATCTTACCAATGTGTCCTACAGCTTCTTGTACTTTGTGTCCCTAGAATGAAAACTATACCAAGTTTTCATTTGAAATAAATCTTCAATCAGTACAGTGACAAAGAAGGTACACTTTTAAGTCTGGGATATCTTATGACGACGAGATTCCAGATGAACCTCTAAAAAATGTCCACTAATGTTTTTACAGTATTATTGTTCAATAAATAAAAATGATAAGGGGAGGAGAAAGAAACTGGATTAGGTTTCTGAACCAAAGACAACACATGAAACCTTAGGAGAGTTACCTAACCATCTCAATAACAAAGATTTACTTGACGCATCAATAGTCTGCATGGAAACAGAACACTGAGAAGAAAAATAATCCTTGGATCAAGACTAGGAGAAAACAATAACCAAATAATTACCATTTTTTTTGATATGTGCCACCAAAAGCATTTTTTTTTGTTTGTTTTTGAGACAGAAGCTTACTCTATCTTTCTGAGAAGAGTGGCATGGTATCATAGCGCACAGCAACCTCAAATTCCAGCTCAAAGGCTCGGCACCTGTGGCTCAAGTGGCTAAGGCACCAGCCACATACACCTAAGGTGGCGGGTTCGAATCCAGCCCAAATCCGCCAAACAACAATGACAGCTGCAACCAAAAAATAGCCAGGCACTGTGGCGGGCACCTCTAGTCCCAGCTACTTGGGAGGCTGGGGCAGGAGACTCGCTTGAGCCCAGGAGTTGGAGGTTTCTGTGAGCTGTGAAGCCACAGCACTCTACCCAGGGGGATAGCTTGAGGCTCTGTTTCAAAAAAAAAAGAAAAATTCCAGCTCAAAGTCTTCCTTCTTGCCTCAGCCTCCTGAATAGCTAGGACTACAAGTGCTCTCTAATTTCTCTACTTTTAGTAGAGGCAGGGGTCTGTTTCTCGCTCAGTGTGCTCTTGAACTCCAGAGCTCAAGCAATCCACCCTCCTCAACCTTCCAGAGTGCTAGGATTACAGGCATGAGCCACCGCACCAGACCTAGTATGCCATTTTAGATCAAGGACATGAGTACCCAAGACTTTTAGTATCTGTGGGAGGTCCTGAAATCAAATCCTCACAGGTACCAATACCAAGCAATGATTGTAGCTTTACCCACCACATTGAGTTTTAAATGTGCACACCCTAATGCTTGGCTTTTGGGAAACACTCAGTTTGAAGTTTTAGCAAGTACAGGCAGTCCCAGAGGTATAAACATCCAACTTAAGCACAACTCACACTTATAAATGGAGGCTACTATATAACACCTGGGCTGGGAATTTAAGGTCATGAGAGTTTTTCCCTAAGAGCATAAGCAGGGTACAAAAACAAAATGTTGGAAAAATAGAGAATAGTTTTAGTGCCTGGCGTTTCAGCAGGGGTTGGGAGGAGTTCAAGATAGGAGGGACAGATCAGCAAGAATATTTTACTTCAGTTTTGCTTCAGTTTAAACAGAGAATGAGTATCAACTTCCCAGGGCTGCCATACTCTCTCATTCAACAAATGTTTATTAAATACCTACCTACTATGTGCCAGATACTTTTCTAGCAGCTGGAAATACAGTTGTGAAACACTCGCAAAATGCCATTGCCATTATAAAGTTTACATTCTCATCGGAAGAACAGACAAAAATAAAATAAATAATATGTATTGGCCAGGTGTAAGCGCCTGTAATCCTAGTACTCTGGGAGGCTAAGGTGGGTGGAATACCTAAGCTCAGGAGTTTCAGACCAGCCTAAGCCAGAGCCACACCTCGTCTCTAAAAATAGCCAGGTACTGTGGGTGCCTATAGACTCAGCTATTTGGGAGGCTGAGGCAAGTGAATCACTTAAGCCCAAGAGTTTGAGGTTGTTGTGAGCTGTGACACCATGGCACTCAACACAGGGCACCAACGTGATACTGACTCCAAAAAAAAAAAAAAAAAAAAAAAAAAGCACATATGTCTGTGTGTATTGAGGGTTTTCTTTTTGTTGTTGTTGTTTGTTTGTTTGTTTTTGAGACAGAGCCTCAAGCTACCACCCTGGGTAGAGTGCCCTGGTGTCACAGTTCACCGTAACCTCCAACTCTTGGGCTTAAGCGATTCTCTTGCCTCAGCCTCCCGAGTAGCTGGGACCACAGGCGCCTGCCACAACCCCCGGCTATTTTTTGGTTGTAGTTATCATTGTTTGGCAGGCCTGGGCCGGATTCGAACCTGCCAGCTCTGGTGTATGTGGCTGGCGCCTTAGCCGCTTGAGCTACAGGTGCCACCATGTATTGAGCTTTTATTGCACGCCCAGCTGTATTAAACGCTTTACTTATTTATTCTGCACAACCAATACTATATAGTTGAGGAACACGAGTCAGGGATGAAATAATCAACTAACGTCACTTAAATGGAATATTGTAAATGATGCAAATCTACGGCTGCTTAACTCTTATAATGCCCACCGCCGCGAAAAATGCAAATCATTACCAAAAAAAGGGCTGAACGTTTTGAAGGAAACATCTCAGAGGGACGGAGGAAGAGTCACTTAAGGACTTCACCGGGAAAGGAAGGCGGTGACATTTGAGCTCATACCTGAGTAACAAGAAAACAACTACGCAAAGCTCAGCAGCTATGCAGGCAGAGGGCACAGAACGCAAAAAGGTTCAGAGGCTAGAAAGAGTTTAAGGGCTGCTTCCAGGTCAAAGCAAGAGCGGAATATAGTGAGAGACAGGTAGGTGGAACCAAATGAAACCTCCACAAGACTGAATTTTATTCTCAGTGCGGAGGGACGGGAGGCTATTAAGCAGATGGTGACGTGATTGGATAGAGGCATTTTAAGATCACCTGGCTGAGGCGTGGAGTACAGATTAGTGAATATGAGATAAGAGAAACGAAACATTTCCAGGCCTCCATATATAAACGCTTTCCGCTGGACACCTGTGCCAGCAAAACCCGACTCCAACCTCTCTGCCAGCGTTGTAAGGAAAAACTTCGAACTGGAGCTGAGGCTGCTGCAACTTGAGCCCACCCTCAGCTCCCTACAGCAGTGCAGGTCCCCCTCCTCACCTGCAATTGAGGAAACTAGGAAGATTCAAGTATCTCGCCCCTCTTCCTGACTCAAACAACCGCCTCTAATCTCTTTAGGTTCCATCCCACAAGTTTAAATTGGCGGGAGAACACCAAACCCAACCTCTTTTACGGCGGCTCCAAGAGGCCAACATTGCTTCAGAGTCGAAAGAGGAAGTCGCCCCACCCTGAATTCCACCAATTTCGAACTCCCGGCTGCGCATTCTAAGGTGTATTCTTGGCCCCGCCCCCTTAGCAGGCCTTACACCGCCCCTTTGAAAGTACAACCAATCACCGTCTCGAAACGCGTTGTTATAGAAATCTTGTCACCGCCCTTTTTCCTCCCAGCAAGCTGTGCGACGGGCCGGGCCTCATCCCCCTTTGTGCCATCCGGGTCTCTCCTGCGAGCTATTTAGTCTGTGGTGAAGCTTCGGACCGGCAGGTACTGTTGGAAGCGGCTGGTGGAGGCGCCGCTCTAGCGGCCGGGACTCTCAACTATGGCGGTAAGTACCACATCTGTGTTTAAAGCCAGGATGTTTTCCTGCTACTTTCCAGAGTGGGTGAACGGCTCCCAGAACTGTTGTCCGTGCGTGTGTGGACAAAATGGCGCCGCGGCCTTCTTTTGCGCCCGCCATCATGGCTGCCCGCTGTAGGGGGGGAAGTAAGGCGGTGTCGATGGGGGTGGGGAGCCGCAGGGAGTGTCTTTTTTTTTTTTCCAGAACTTTCCTTATCTCTCCCATAACCTTGTGTTCCTTTCAGCACACTAAACTCCCTCCATTTTAGTTTATTCATCCCAGCTAGTGATTTATATTGAGTTTTTGTGGCTGGAGAATGTATGTTTGAGGTGGAGAAGGTCTGGGGAGGAAAGAAAGATGGGTCGTTTCTGAAAAGTATGGGGTCAAAAAGACAGTGTTTCTAAGAAAACAGTCTTGTAGCTATATTTTTTTTTGAGACGCTTTGATGCCTCTAGTTCCATAATTTTCTTTCGTGTTCGTCCGTGTAAGACCTTAGTTTAATTCCTCAGGAAAGAGCTGGAAAAGTAGGAATTCGACTTTAAAGGCTTTGGAAGTACCAGTTCAAAATGATGTCTGGTTTAATAAATTTGAAGTCTGGAAAGCATTGTAATCACATTCATCACTGACCTTGTTCCTTAAAAAACCCTTGTTTGACCCAAATAAGAGGTACAGTTCGTAAAATACCTATCATGAACTGTAATCCTGCCTTGGGTGTAAGATGCCCGTTTCTGACGGGTCACATTATTGTGTGATTACCTTACTTAAGTTCAAAAGGAGTATTATTTAAGCTTACTTAGACATTTTGTGTTCCTTTTTGGTGACTAAAAAGTTTATTTTCTCATTTTCGAAAATAGTTTAAGACAATTAAACATAACTTTATTTAAAGTTTACTCTCCTAACGATTGGAATATCTGGAATTAGAAGGGTTAGATGTTTTTCTGCCTTCTCCCCTCCACCTTCCATATCTAATTGATTGGATTTAGAACAGTCTTTTGACAAGGTAGGCTATATGTGGAATTACTGTTTTCCTTTGTTCGTGCCTTGGGCTTCAACAATTTTAATAGTAGTGTTTTTCTTGGGTTCCAGTATTTACATGAAATCAGTTCAAACATTTCAAGTATCCTAGTGTTACATATAGTGCTTATTTTCTTTGCACTGGAGAAAGATTTGTTTACTGTGTTTAAAAAACGTCATTGTGGTTTTTAACAACATGTAGAAGGCAGTTTTGCACTCGATTCCTACTGAGAATAATCAACTGATTTTTTTTTCCTTGCATATCTTCATTTTGATACTATCAAATAATTTTCAGGGAAAATAAAAGTTCTGTGTGGCTGCTTATCTAAATTCATCTCTGTTTAGCAATAGGATGACTTTTGTTTTTCTGTATTTTATAATGAAAATGGCTATTTGGCCTGTGTCACAGAGTGATATTTCTGTTGTCAGGCTTCTTGGGTATTAAGCATGTAGTTAAATAAACCATTGCCTGAAAACTTTGACTACCTGGGTTAATCACTGACTTTTTTTGAAAAGATTCTTACCTTGGTTCTCAACAAAAGTCAGTGAGATGTACTAATAGTTCAAGAATGCTGTCTTTGACAAAAACTTGTCATGTACTGATGAAGTGATAATGCTAAAGTTTTGGGGCCAGGCGCAGTTGCTTCCGCCTGTAATCCTAGCATTCTGGGTGGTGGAGATGGTTAAATTACTTGGGCTCAGGAGTTGGAGATCTTGACACTACTAAAAAATAGAAAAACAGGCCATGGCAGCACATGCCTGTAGTCCCAGCTTCTCTGGAGGCTGATGCCAGAGGATCTCTTGAGCCCAAGGGTTTGTGGTTGCTGTGAGCTCTGGTGTCCCTAGAACTACAGAATAAGACTCTATCTCTGGCTGGGCACCTGTAACTCAGGCAGCTAAAGCGCCATTCCCATACACCAAAGCTGGTGGGTTTGAGTCCAGCCCAGGTCCACCAGACAGCAATAACAGCTGCAACCAAAAAATAGCCAGGCGTTGTGGCAGGCGCCTGTAGTCCCAGCTACATGGGAGGCGGAGGCAGGGAAATGGCTTGAGCCTAGGAGTTGGAGGTTGCTGTGAGCTGTGATGCTACAGCACTCTAGCCAGGGCAACAGCTCGAGGCTCTGTCAGAAAAAAAAAAAAAAAAAGTTGCCCGGCACGGTGGTTCACACCTATAATCCTACCACTCTGGGAGGCTGAAGTGAACAGATAGCTTGAGCTCACGGGTTTGAGACCACCAGCCTGAGCAAAAAAAGCGAGACTCCGTCTCTACTAAAAATAGAAAAACTGAAGCAAGAGGATTGCTTGAGCCCAAGAGTTGGAGGTTGTTGTGAGCTATGCCACAACGGCACTCTACCCAGGGTGACAGCTTGAGACTATCTCAAAAAAGAAAAAAGTTTTCAAGTTGCCCTTTTTTAAAAAAAAAAAAAAGTGTAAACTATACACTTAAGTAGATGAGATTGAATAGAGACTCACTTAATAGATGAGACTGAAATAGCCCTTAAGGATAATGATGAGGAAAAAAAAGAAAACGTCCAGTGTTAATTGTGAAAATCAAAATCATCCTTAATTATATGGTACAGCATTTATTTTTTTTTTTAGACATAAGTCTCACTGTGACACCCTCAGTAGAGTGCTATAGCATCACAGCTCACAGCAACCTCAAACTCTTGGGCTTAAGCAAGTCTCTTGCCTCAGCCTTGCAAGTAGCTTGGACTACAGGCGCCTACCACAACACCCAGCTATTTTTGTTGCAGTTGCCATTGTCATTTAGCTGTCCCTGGCTGGGTTTGAACCCACCATCTTTAGTATGTGGCTGGCACCCTCAACCACTGTGCTATGGGCACTGAGCCACACAGCATGATTTATTAATAGACATAGTAAAAGAGGTAGAGATGTGGGACCATTTTAAGGCTAGTGAGCTAATACTGCTGAATCTCAGCTGTAAAATGAGAACTTTTTTTTTTTTGAGACGGAGCCTCAAGCTGTCCCCCTGGGTAGAGTGCCATGGCCTCACAGCTCACAGCAACCTCCAACTCCTGGGCTCAAGCGAGTCTCCTGCCTCTGCCTCCCAAGCAGCTGGGACCACAGGCGCCCGCCACAGCGCCGGCCATTTCTTGGTTGCAGCCATCATTGTCGTTTGGCGGGCCCGGGCTGGGGATTCGAACCCGCCATCCTAGGTGTATGTGGCTGGTGCCTTAGCCGATTGAGCCACAGGCGCCGAGCCTAAAATGAGAACATTGAACTCTATTCTAAAAAACGAAAGCCTTTCAGTACAAAAATTACTGTTTAATTCCAGGCCCATACTAGAGAAAGACATATATGGTATGCTGGAATGAGAGCCTCCCTGGTAGGTGGTGCTTGCTTTTTTATTTTTCTTTTTGTACCATTGTTAGAGACAGACATAACAAGTAACTTACGTCTTTCATTCCAATTAATTGTAAACCTTTTCTTTTTTATCATTTTATTCCTGGAGTCTATCTTTGGATTTAGTGTATTTTTGAACCTTCATAAACACTTAAAATAATGTAATCTTTCCCATCTGGTATTCTCATTTATTTTACTTAGTATTCATTTTCTGGAGTAATCTTCCTAAAGAAAGAAGTTAATTCTGTGATTCATCTTGCTGAAGATTTATCCAATCTATATTTCTTTTGATGTTGTGAGTAAATTTTTATTGTTTGATTGTTTTCAGCAACTCTTTTTGAGACAGGGTCTCGCTCTCTTGCATAAGCTAGAGTGTAGTTGCATAATCACAGCTCACTGCACCTTCAAATTCCTAGATTATTTGATCCTCTTGCCTCAACCTCCAGAGTAGCTCAGACTACAGGTGTGCACTACCATGCCTGGCTAATTTTTCTTACCTTTATGCAGGTGAGATCTCGCTATTGCCCAGGCTGGTCTTGAGCTCTTGGTCTCCCAAAGTGCTAAGATGACAAGTGTTGAGCCACCATGCCTGGCCCTAACAAAATTTTAAAACCACTTTTAGCTCAAGGGATGTATGGAAACAGGCTAAGGACCATGGTTTGCCAACTCCTGTCCTAAGTAAGCAGCTACCCTGGTTACTGGCTATATTACTATCTCTGGTCATATGGTAACTGTAGCTTACTTGTCCACAGTCTGCAGGTAGCTAAAACTGTTTTCACTCTCTAAGGAAGGAACTTTTCAGACTAGAGTTTGACCTTGAGGCCTTCTTTCTATGTCTCACATTTATTTTTATTTATTTATTTATTTATTTTTGAGATAGAGCCTCAAGCTGTCCCCCTGGGTAGAGTACCGTGGCATCACAACTCACAGCAACCTCCAACTCTTGGGCTCAAGCGAGTCTCCTGCCTCAGCCTCCTAAGTAACTGGGACTACAGGCGCCCGCCACAACACCTGGCTATTTTTTGGTTGCAGCCGTCATTGTTGTTTGGTGGGCCCAGGCTGGATTCAAACTCACCACCTTAGGTGTATGTGGCTGGCGCCTTAGCCACTTGAGCCACAGGCACTGAGCCTATGTCTCAAATTTAAATGAATTTCTTTATGGTGCTCTTGTTATTTGTAATTTGGACCTCACAGTTCAGCAGAGCCACAGAAATAAACAATTTTGTGGTAAATTAATAGCTAGAATTTATTTCTTCCTCAAACACTTATGGATTGATTTCTGTACTGGACACTTTTAAGAGTAAGGCAGTTAGGAAAAAGTCACCTAAATGTGTTCACAAATGTAAAAGGAATTACGTTCTCTGTTTAAATGTTTCTTGGAAATAACTTAGAACCTTTATCCCTCCCCCTTTTATATATATATTTTTTAATTTGAAAATTAAAGATATGTCAGCCTAAAATATCTATGTCTCTCTGGTATCAGGATAGCAGGTTATAATTTTTCAGGCCTATTATTGTACAAATGTACTTGGAAATCAGCCATTCCAAGTCATTTTTATTTTTAACTTGTAAAACTGAAGGATGACTATCTTCCCTCCTTTTTTTTTTTTTTTTTTAAGAAATTGGAAACATTTTCAGTGTAATTGAGAACTTTAATCATTTGTCTTTAAACTTTTAGGCTAGTGATACAGAACGAGATGGACTAGCCCCAGAAAAGACAACCCCAGATAGAGATAAGAAAAAAGAGCAGTCAGATGTATCTGTTTCTCCTAGAGCCTCAAAACATCATTATTCAAGATCACGATCAAGGTCAAGAGAAAGAAAACGAAAGTCAGGTATGGATTCATCTATGTTCTTCTGAGCTGGGAAATGAGCATTGAAAATATATTGGGAATTTTCTTAGGAATTTTTCAATTGTAAGAAATACAGATGTCCTTATGCTGGAATTTTATAACTGACCAAAGGTCCCTCCCCCCCCCCCCAAAAAAAATAGTTGGACTAGCACAGTGACTACAGTTGAAGGTAAAACGTTTGAGCCATTGTAGCTATTTAATAAGCCCTAGGCAACATAGCTTTTGTTTCACTTGTATACCATATTGATATAACAGAATGATCCCACCCCATTATTTAAAAATTACAGTCAGTTATTTATATACAGTGTTGAGATTTGTGTTTAAGGTAAGATGGTTCTGTATCTTTATTTACACTGAATTTTTGCATTTGTTCACAGATAATGAAGGAAGAAAACACAGGAGCCGGAGCAGAAGCAAAGAGGTAATTAACACTTTGTAGTGAATAGGTACTTTAAAATACTTGTAAAGTATCTGGTAGAAATGTTTGTATGAATATGTGACATTGTCAAGGTAAGTACCAAAACTTGAAATTTAAAAGGTTAATTGGGTTATAAAATAAGCATGATTTGGATTCATCATTTTTCAAGAAGATAGTTGTTTATATGAAAAGTACCTTCAAAAACTATTAATTTTATTATATCGTGAAAATACTCACAATAAGAATTTCATATGAAGAATATAATTGGTTTTTTTAGGTCTGTCACACAGAGCTTCCATTAATCTGAGGTCCCCACTCTCCTTATGCCTGACAGTTGCTTAGAATTTTTAAATAGCCATCATTTTTAAGAGCAGTACTCTAAATATCTGTGGGCTACTTTTTTCCTTATGGAGAATAATAAGAGTTTTCTTTTCTTTAGCTAACTAGTTCAGTTTCCCTAATGGTAGTAATGAATTTTGAAATAAAGGTGTGAGCAAGGGACAACTGAAAAGGTAATGGTGACAGCAAAGCGTGAAGGGAAAAAAAGGCAACAACTGTGTTGCAGAGGAGTTAACTTGTTCACCCACCTGAGAAGACAGGAAATGAGTCAGCAAGGAAGACCAGAAGTAGCTGCCAGAAAGGGAAGAGAATAGTCTATTGGGGGCTGGGCGAGGGACTACTAAAACTAATGTGGGCAGGGACTTCACCTCTTTCCCTAATGGAAGCTCTGTTAAATTTTTAATTTAGGAGAGTTTTTGTGAAAATGACTATTTTGTTTAGCTCACATGATAACATTTCTATAATAAATCATACTCAGCGTGCTAATGCGCGAAGAGACTGAACAGAAGACGCTGCAGACTCAGATAGCAAAATAATAAGCCTACTTCATGATAAGGTAACTATTAGTCATTCAAACTCCTATTTCCCTTAAATATATCTTAAATCAGTTAAGGGTTTTAATGTTTTTTTATAAATTAATAGTGATGTTATGTTTGGAAACTGGTTTGAAATAAACTTTAAAACCTTTTAAAGTTAAAACACTTGTACATTTTCCATTCTGCCTCTTTATGGCAAAATCAAGCAAATTTTCTTGTCTAAGCTCATGGAGAACTGGCAATGAAACTAAAATTCAGCTGTATCTCCAGGTCTCTTATTTTTTTACAGAATAATAAATCATGCTATTATCATTTTCAGCTGTATCATCATGCATGTTCCAAAATGATTGGCCAATTTTTTTATTTTTAAGAAAAGTTAATCTTGAGTGGAAAGAAATACACATATGCTTTCACCTATTTGGGGAAACATAAGTGTCCTGTTTTGGTGGAAGAGTGGTGGCCTGGGCATCAGAAGAACATGAGGTCTAACTTTGGCTCAACTACTATGTAGCTTTGAGACTTTAGGTCCTAGTTAAGTTAATACGTAAAATAAGGGGATTAAATTAGAGGATCTGAACTTCCTTCCAGATTTAAAATTTAGTGACTCTGGAGATGTCTAGAATTTTAAGCCTTAGCTACAAGATGGATTAACAAGTTATAATGTGGGGAAACATAATATATAGCCCTTCCTACTTTGGTGTTTGGTAATGTGGTGTGCAGTTAATTTTAGCTGAGTTTCTGAATGCCTATGTTGAAAGCTTTGGTTTTAATCTTTCAGAGTATGGTGGAAGTATGTATGTTATGTTGGCATAGGGATTATGTTATGCATAGCTTGATCTCTTAAAAATTAAAATACATATGGTTCCCATTTCTGCCCTAGGTACATGAAATATAATAGAACTCCAAGCCTGTTGGGATATTGCAAGATGAAAAGTGATTATTTCACAGTTTAGACACTGGGAGAAAAATCAAGAGATAATCTTCTAGAGAGGATGTGACAGGCAGTATAGCTATAAGAGAGACATTGCAACTTTTGTAAAGTTATTTGAAACTGCAGAAAATATTAATGCTTAGTAATACTAAGCTACTTAATATGAAATGCATTTTCTGGTGCATTTCTCTGTCTCGTTATCTCCATTATTGTTTACTTCTTAATATTATATACTCTGGGTTTAGAAATTTATGTATATGATGATCTGTGTTCCTATATCTAAACATAAGGGATTTTTCTTTAATGGTTTTTCTGTTTTTCAACTTTGAAAATCATTGTTTTGTGGTATTGAAATTATTTGGGGGGACTGCATTTGGTAAGGGACAAAACTAGTAATTACATCTGCAACATTTGGGTTATGTGAAATTAGATCATGTTTATTTGCCACACACTCCTAAGGTTACTAATGTTGCATCACAACATTTTTGTCTACTGATACCCATACTAACTCTCTTTGTTGCACTATTTTCCTGAAAGAACCAACTTCTTCTTAAAACAGGCAAGAAGACATGAATCCAAAGATAAATCCTCTAAGAAACACAAGTCTGAGGAACATAATGACAAAGAACATTCATCTGATAAAGGAAGAGAGCGACTGAATTCATCTGAAAATGGTGAGGACAGACACAAACGCAAAGAAAGAAAATCATCAAGAGGCAGAAGTCACTCAAGATCTAGGTCTCGAGAAAGGTACCTAGTTTTGGTATTATAATTTAGTGCCTTCTGACAAGCTTTTAGTTACATAAATCTTTTGACTGACCCACTAGCAACTAAAAACTTTTTTTTTTTTTTTTGAGACAGAGCCTCAAGCTGTCCCCCTGGGTAGAGTGCCGTGGCATTACAGCTCACAGCAACCTCCAACTCCTGGGCTCAAGCGAGTCTCTTGCCTCTGCCTCCCAAGTAACTGGGACCACAGGCG
>CAUYQS010068439.1:20000-26047 GCA_963574585.1 Otolemur crassicaudatus | reverse complement strand
GGTCCCAGCTACTTGGGAGGCGGAGGCAGGAGACTCGCTTGAGCCCAGGAGTTGGAGGTTGCTGTGAGCGTGATGCCATGGCACTCTACCCAGGGGGACAGCTTGAGGCTCTGTCTCAAAAAAAAAAAAAAAAAAGAAAAGAAAGAAAAAGATGTCTAGAATAGATTTGATCATTGGGAGATGATTAGTCTTAAAGAAAGCAGCTTTCCAGAGCTGGGTTGGAAAAGTCAGATCGCAGTGGGTTAGGGAGACAGGACCGGGGAGCAGGGACGGAGGAGGTAATCCAGTCTCCATCAGGCAGCCCCAAGGGGGGCGGTCTAAATCCTGATCCCTCCACTCGCCAGCTGTGGGACTTGGGAAAGCTCAGTTCCCCAGATTCCTCACTGTAACACAGAATAATATTATCTGCCTTAGAGGATGGTCGGGGAAATCAAATTAAATAGTAACAAGATCATACACAGAGCAGAGCACTTAGCATCCTGCCTGGCGCAGAGGAAGCAAACAGGAGAGATGCGGCCGGTTTTGTAGCGCGAGGAGCAGACGACGTTATAGACAAAGATCCTGCAGATGGAGCGAAAGGCGGGGAGGAAAGTGCAGAAACTATTTCTTGGCTGGGGGCAGAACGCTTTCCTCTGGAAGAGAAAGGGAGGAACGGATGGGCCGGTGGAACATTCGGGAGAGGGGACGGAAGCTGAAGAGCTGGGGTAAGAAATCTTACTCCCCTGTAAAGAAAGAGGTGAGGTTGAAACTACAGAAACCGTTTCAAATACTTATGCATTTGATGAACAAAATAATATTTTAGGTTAAAATAAATCGGCGCCAGTCCTTATATTTGGGTAAAAACGCACTCAGCCGTCTGCTGTGTCACCTTCCTGCTTCTCTGCTTTTTACTTCACTACTTCAGCCACAAGTACCTTCCAGGGTACCTATTCATTCAAGGCTTGTCTTTGTAGCCTACTGTGGGGCAGGTAGGAGAAGACCAGGGAGGCTGACAGTGACAAGGGTACAGGATTGTGGGATGGTGGGGAGGAAAAGCACAGGGTACCCCTTCTTTTCTTTCTTTCTTTCTTTTTGTTAAACAGAGTCTCAAGCTGTTGCCCTGGGTAGAGGGTAGAGCTATCGCCCTGCCACAGCAACCTCAAACTCTTGGGCTTAAGCGATTCTCTTGCCTCAGCCTCCCAAGTAGCTGAGACTACAGGTGCCCACCACAGTGCCCAGTCATTTTTTGGTTGAAGTTGTCAATGTTGTTTGGCAGGCCTGGGCTGGATTCAAACTCGCCAGCTCCAGTGCATGTGGCTGGTGACCTAGCCTCTGAGCTACAGGCACCGAGCCGTCCCCCTTCTTATATATAAACCTAGAAATGCAGAGAAGGCTGGATGTTTCCAGAGCTGGAATTGTGTGGTTTTCTCTGCTCTGTCATGTTGAAACCTACTTATTCCCCCAGTGAACCGACTGAGATGAAAGTGAATTCACTTATGTAGACATGTTTCATTTGCCTCAAGAAACATGCTGGCACAAAAGTCCTGGAAAAGAAAATGTTAACACAAGGTTAAAAAATAATCCTCAGCATCATTGCCTACTTTCTTAGCAAGGAAAACAGAAGCGTTTGATCCCTTCAGCCACAAGTCCTCTTCATAGCAAACACTTTACGATTCTGAAATGAGTTCATAGATTCATTTATGTTATATATGTTTACCCATCTATGTTTTAAAAAATAGAATTCTGTAACTATAGGACATCAGGTAAATGGAAGTTAAGTAATTTATCATTAACGTAACTCCCCATGTGACTATGTAGCATGGCTCCATCAGTAGTACAGCTCAGATGCTCACATCAAAATGAGCAAACACTGTGGATATTACAGCAGAAAACAGGCCAACTTTGGTGTGTTCTTTGGTCGGCAACTCAAATACTGTGAATAGCTTTGCTTCTGGTAATGTGGTTTTCTAAAATGGTGAAGAATTTTTGGTAATGTACACATTTATTTCTATTTATACAGTACGTGTGTTTTTGGGAAATTTAGTGGATATTGGACAAGTGCAGAAAATACTCAACTACAAGATATTTTGTGTTGATACATAAATGGAATTGGGCTTCAGCTCAGATCATTATTGTACTATAAATAGCCTTTTCATCTAATTGAATTTCCAGTGAGACGTGAAAAGTTCCGTGACGCTTAAGCAATTCCTGGTTGCGTGGGACGTCCCTGCAAATCGCAGGATGTCTGCCACGTCTGGCTCCCTACTCCTTAACCGCCTGGCAATGGCCCTGCGATCACGGTGACGACCGGGGAACTCCCCGTGATTTCCAAAATGGCCACCAGGGGGCGGCACCGTCCCTTTGAGAACCACCGGAGGGAAAAGTTAGAATGAAATCGCTCTCTGTGATGCGAGGCTCGCCAAGTGCTGCTGAGTAGAATGGCTAAGAATCTCGCAAAGCCATCATTTTGAATTTGGATTCACGGTGTGGGGAGGCTGTACATACACAATAAATCTAGATAAGGGTATCCTAGTGTTTGTATCTTTCCAGCCTACCCTGATTTGTTGGTTGGAAGCTGCTGCCCTTAAGGCTATATACAGAATAATTTTTGAGGTAGTTCTGGTGTATTCAATAATTCAGGGACTATTTGCTGAGCGTCTCTGCTAGGCGCCATACTAGGAGCTCCCGACACCACGATGAGTAAAAAGCACAGATTCAGGCCCCCATGAAGGTACAGTGTCAAGCTCAGCAGGAGCTGACCAAGCAAGGGGTCTGCCTTGAGGCCAGGAGCACGCTGACCACCATCGGCAGAGTTCTCTGGATCATTACTGACCCTAGGAGCTCTCCTGGAGTTTCATTTTTAAAACTTAAGTAGATGTTAGTTCATTTTTAATTTTCTCCTCAGAAGAAGAAACATCAACAAAACAAAATAGAACAAAACAACTTCTAGTTAATTGAGAATTCAGGTTATTTGGATTCTTTTTTTTTTTTTTTTTTTTTTTTTTGAGATAGAGTCTCACTCTGCTGACCTGAGCAGAGTGTCCTGCCTCATCATAACTTAGAGTAACCTCAAACTCCTGGGCTCAAGTGATCCTCCTGCCTTGGCCTCTGGGAGTGCTAGGATTACAGCAGTGAGCCACTGTGCCTGGCCTGTTATTTGGATTCTTGTTAACAGAGGTTATTCTATAATTTTAAAGGATGTGTTAAAATTCATAACACATTCACTTGCCAAGAAATAGGGATTTAGTCAAGCCTGGAACAAGAATTTATGAAAAAGTCATCAAGACATCTAGATTTATCAAAAGTTATGAACATCCTGTTTGTAGGATGACTTGGTCAGCAACATACCTGGTACAAAGGGGCAGATTCCTTCAAGCCTTGAGAATAAAGATTAAACTCAAGCCATTGAGTGAGGAGGCAGAATACTAGTGTCAGTAAAAGCATGGGCTTTGAATCTGATCAATTCTGGAGCTCTGGACCTACCCCTGCTTTGTGATTTTGTTCAAGTGACTCAGCCTCTCTGGTCACCTGTGTGCTCCCCTGCAGAGTGAGTCCCTGCCTCTTTGGGTTATGTGACTGGAGGACACAATGCTCCCCTATAACTAAGCACAGTGCCTGATGTGCAGTTGCTCAGGGCACCCAACTTATTATTTGTCTGGGACAAGTGAGGTTGGGATGTAGTAGTTGGAGTCTTTTCTCTTCTTTTGAGATGACTGTCACCTCTCAGTAGCTGACAGGGAAGTTTTGGCCTCTACTAAGAGAGAAAATATCCGCTCCTGGCAAACTAATAGTTTGTTGGATCCTAAAGGTAGATCTTTGTTTTTTATTTTTTTTGGGCAGAGTCTCTCTTTGTCACCCTCAGTAAAGTACTGTGGTATCACAGCTCACAGCAACCTCCAACTCCTGGGACCAAGCAATTCTCCTGCCTCAGCCTCCCAAGTAGCTGAGACTACAGACACCCACCACAACACCTGGCCATTTTTTGATTGTAGTTGTCATTGTTGTTTGGCAGGCCCAGATTGGGTTTGAACCCACCAGGTCTGGTGTATGTGTGACTGGTGCCCTAGCTGCTGAGCTACAGGTGCTGAGCCCTGAAGGTAGATCTTAAAGGCACATTAAATCATCTGCTCCAACTCCCATGTTGCACAGAGAAATAAGCTGAATCCCTGGGTGGCAGAATGATTTGTGATTAGAAATGGTGCTTAGAGGATGGTGGTCATGAAAGTCGGAATCTGCTAAGGACTGTGTAACAACTCACCTACTGAATCAACTAGTCCTAAATAGAAAGAAAGAAAGAAAGAAAAGAAAGAAAAGAAAGAAAGAAAGAAAGAAAAAAAGAAAGAAAGAAAGTGTGTTTATGTTCCCAAGTCCAGGCCACCAAGGCCTATTCAATCATGAAGTGAACCCAGAGGTGGCTGGGGGGTCCTGCCCAGAGACATCCCTCCAGGGCTACAGTGAAGCAACAGGGGACTCTAGGAGCCAACCAGGAGGTCAGGAGCTGTGAATCCTATACCCAAACGATGTTATCAGAATCTCTAGATATGGGACCTGAGAATCTATATTTCACAGAGAGTCACACTTAAATTCAAGTACCACTCATGTAGTAAACAATTACCTTGAGTTCCAGTATAAAATGTGTTCACACCCAGCGCCCCCTGGTAAGGATTTCAAACAAGACCATACATGGAGGGCTGTTGAACTATCTAATAATTTCAGCTATTTTTTTCTATTAGTTTCTGCCTCAAATTTCCATTGAGTTGTCTGTCTGACAGGATAGGCCCAGTTCTGTGGCTCCTGTGAGATTTGGTAAATCAGTGTAGCTCCCCTCTCTGCTCTTAAAAAAGGCCCAGAAAGTGAATCAGGAGGGCGGACTAGAGGTGCCTCAACAGCTGTTTGTGGGGAGCCAGGGGAGCCAGGACTCCAGCCACCTCTGGCCGGGGGGTTCTGCCCAGAAACATCCCTCCAGGGGTGCAGTGAAGGAATAAGGGACGCTAGGAGCCAACCAGGAGGTCAGGAGCTGTGGCAGAAGGACACTTCAACACCTAAACACAGAGACAAGGTAATTAAAAGTGAAGAAGGAAGTGAGAGGAAACAGTAAGGGAAGGAAGTGAACGAGAAGAAAGCTGAGATGAGGAGGAACCCACAGAAAACTGTGGCAAAATGAAAAACCAGAACAGAGCAACCCCCACCCCCGGCCAAGGGGTCACGAGCTAGCTACGCAGAGGATTCCACCTATAAAGAATCAAAGGTGATGACAGAAAGGGTACTTAAAATGTGGATGGCCAAACAATGAAGGGAACTGAAGAGAAAAGGGGAAAATAATCAAAAGGAAATCCAAAACAGACCCAAAAAGCGAATTAAGGTCTTCTTAGGCTCAGTACCTGTGGCTCAAGCAGCTAAGGCACCAGCCATGTACACCTAAGGTGGCGGGTTTGAATCCCCAGCCCGGGCCTGCCAAACAACAATGACGGCTGCAACCAAAAAATGGCCAGGCGTTGAGGTGGGCGCCTGTAGTCCCAGCTACTTGGGAGGCTGAGGCGGGAGTCTCGCTTGACCCCAGGAGTTGGAGGTTGCTCTGAGCTGTGAAGCCACGGCACTCTACCCAGGGGGATAGCTTGGGGCTCCATCTCAAAAAAAAAAAAAAAAAGTCTGCTTAGAACTGTGCCCACCTCATACTAAATGCTCAGTAATATTAGACATGACTGGCATGATGTTCCTCAGAGCAGGGAAGAATCTGCATAGAAGTGATGCCGGTGTCCTTGGTGTGACCCAGAGTCATGGGGTCAGGTGTCCATTTGCCCAGCAGAGATGGCTGGAGATCATGGTTAGGAGAAAGGAAAGGCGCCAGAACTGGGGGGCACAGGTCATACTTTTTTGTCTGTTTTCTATTTCCTGTAAAGAGAATGTAAGGTCAGACTTTACTTTTGATAGTACAAATTGTTGCTTGCATCAGCAAAAAAAGTTTTTAGTTTTTATTATTTTATTTTATTTATTTTTTGAGAGGGAGTCTCACTATGTCACCCTCAGTAGAGTGCCATGGTGTCACAGCTCACAGCAACCTCAAACTC
>CAUYQS010068439.1:0-15000 GCA_963574585.1 Otolemur crassicaudatus | reverse complement strand
AGAAAGCACCTGTAGCAATATATGCTCCTGTCTGTTGGGAAAGTCAGTCCTGTCTGCAGTGAAGACAGCAGAAGGGGGTTTGATACTGCCTTGACTATGAGTAAAACACCTCGAGCAATACATGGGTTAGAAGTGGGGATGTATTACTGGCATGAAGAGAATAAAATGCTTTGTATCCATGTCACTGACTAGACAGCACACAAGATGGTGCTTTAGTGCTTTGAGGTCCTTGGTGTCTAAGTGTGCTTGTAAACACCACAGAGTGAATTACAGGGCTGTTTATAGTCTGAGAAAATTGGAAACAACTCAGTAAGACTCAGCAGTAAGGAAATGGCTAAGGACATATGGCATATCCAATTGATGGAATATTATGTAGTTAATAGAAGGGTTACAAAGAACTGTTAATGACACAGAAAAGTGCTTATTATGTTAAGAAAAAAGATAAGAATAACCCCCCCCCAAATTGTATCTAGTGGTGTAATCTGATTCTATTTAAAACACATAAAGAAGAAGGGTGCTGGGTGTGGCGGCTCACACCTGTAATCCTAGTGCTCTGGGAGGTTGAGGTGGGAGGATTCCTTGAGCTCTGGAAGTCAAGACCAGCCAGCCCGAGTAATGAGAGACCCCATCTCTACTAAAAATAGAAAAATTAGCCCGGCATTGTGACAGGTGCCTGTAGTCCCAGGTACTAGGGAGGCTGAGGCAGGAGGATCACTTGAACCCAGGAGTTTGAGTGAGCAAGGCTGATGCAAAAAAACCAAAAAATAAAAAAAAAAATCAAGAAGTGGAATAACCTCGAAGTGAAAAGTAATTACTTTTAACCATTAGATTTGTGAGTGACATTTTGTCTCTTTCTTAGACTTTCATATTTTCCAAGTTTCATACAATGAACATACAAAAAGTATATTACTTTCATGAATCCTTTGACATTTGTTGAAGAATTCTTTAAGTTGTATTTGCAATTTGGTCTCATAAATGTTCCATATATGCTTGCAAAAAGTATATATTCTGTAGAGATCAGTGTTCTGTATTTATCATTAGATTAAACTTGTTAATTGCTCTGCTCAAATATATTACCTTATTGATTTGTCTGAGTTGAGCTAATAATAAAGGAGCATATAAAAATATCTCATAATTTGATAGTGGATTTTACCTGTTTTTTCTTACAGTTTTTGGTCAATGTGGTAATACTATTGGTACAAACAAATGAACACTGTTATATTTTTCAGATAATTGAACCTTAATCAGTATTATTACTTTCTTCTGATAAAGTTTCTTATTCATATCAGCTTGTTTTTTGTTGCATTTTGTCTTATAAATTTCAACTTTTCTGTATTGTATTTTGCATCTATCTTTTGTAAAAACATAAATACAGATGTTCCTCAATTTAGGATGGGGCTCTATCTCTCTCTCTTTTTTTTTTGAGACAAAGTCTCACTTTGTCACTCTCTATAGAATGCTGTGGCATCACAGCTCACAGCAACCTCAAATTCTTAGGCTCAAGTGATTCTCTTGGCTCAGTCTCTCAAGTAGCTGGGTCTATAGGCACTCACCACAACTCCCAGCTTTTTTTGGAGACAGGATCTCACTCTCACTCAGGCTAGTCTAGAACTCTTGAGCTCAAGCAATCCACCTGCTTTGACCTGCCAGGGTGCTAGGATTACAGGCATAAGCCACTGCACCCGGCATACGATGGAGTTATATCCTGATAAACCTATCTCAAGTTGAAAATATTGTACATCGTAAACTTACAAGTAGTGGTTGCTCACCCTTGTCATCACCTGGCTGACTGGGCTGTGGCTCTCTCATTCACTGCCTTTTCCTAGAATCTCAAAGGAGTATGGAACTGCATTTTGCTAGCCCAGGAAATAATCACAATTCACAGTTACTGTCTCTACTGAATGTGCATCACTTCTACACCACTGTAAAGTTGAAAAAATTGTAAGTTAGGGACCAACTATATATCTTTATTTTTAGCCTGACAATCTTAATCTATTAACTGGATCATTTAATCTGTTTAGATTTATTGTAATTACTGATTTACTGGTAGAATAACGTTATTCTAACATGTTATTTTGTGCTTTCTATTTGTCCTGTCTTTTTCATGAATTTTTTCCTTTCTTGCTTTCTTTTAGATTGTTTTTTTCCCCCTTCCATTCTTTCTCCCTTTGCTAGTTTGGAAGTTACATCAACCTATTTTTGCTCTTTTAGGGAAAATTCTAGAAATTTAGCTTATTGGGTGGTGCCTGTGGCTCAAGGAGTAGGGTGCCTGCCCCATATGCTGGAGGCGGCGGGTTCAAACCCCGCCCTGGCCAAAAACTACAAAAAAAAAAATTAGCTTATTGACTTGAACTCAAAAGTTCAAATGAAATTAATGCCTTTATTTCCCCCCATAGAAAAATACCAGGCATTTAGAACACATTAGTACTGTCGTCTCTAAATATATTCTCGTGCTGCGTATTTATCTTTTCTTTTAACCCCACAAGACAGTGTCTATTTTTTTTAATTTTTTTTTAACTTACAGGTTTCTATATATATTTTTCAAAAAGGTAATAACCAAGATCTTTCTCACTCAATCCAGAGAATGATTGGATTATTGTGCATCCATTCATGATGGTGATGAACAGGAATCTTTTTGCAGTGGACCTCAGAGTTAGAGGGTTTAATCAAAATCTTTGATTCAGACACCCCAGGGTACTCATCATAGATCCACGATAAGCAAACTTTTTCTTCATTTATATTTTTGTTTATTGATCCATTCATTGACTCACTGGCAGTAATATCTGTGCAGTAATATCTATTCCCAGATCAATACCCAGTGAAGCATTAGCCATATTCTTCATCATAGGGGAATGACCAAATCCAATGTGGATCTCTTCTCTTCTTATTCATAGAGGTAAAAGGCAGGATCTTCCCCAGAAGATAATAACTAAAAATATGGAACGCTTCACAAATTTGTGTGTCATCCTTGCGCAGGGGCCATGCTAATCTTCTCTGTATAGTTCCCATTTTAGTATATGTGCTGCCGAAGCAAGCACAAGACAGCGTCTATTGAAAGAAAGTCAGTTCTGTGTGTGTCTGAAACATCTTTATTTTACACTTAAGCTTGAGAGTTTTTTGCTAGGTACAGGATTTCACTGAGCGTATTGACAATATATATTCCTGTTTTCTGGCTTCTGTTTTTGGTATAGAGAAGCAAGCCCAACTTTCATTCCTTTGAAGTTCACGTGTCTTTTTCTCTGGGTGTTGTTAAGATTTCCTTTAGTCTTTGTAGCTGTGCAATATATCTGTGATGTGCCTAAGTGTGGATTTCTTTTTATTTTATCCCATGGGGCGTCTAGAATGTATGGACTAGGTCTTTAATCAATTCTGGAATTTGATTATCTTTTTAAAATGTTGTTTCTGACTTAAGTTTCTTCTCTTCCAGAATTCTGGATTGATAACATGTTAGACCTTTTACTCTACCTTCCATGTCCCTTCACCTGTTCACTATTTTTAATTTTAAAACTCTCTGGGCTTGGCGCCTGTGGCTCAAGTGGCTAAGGCACCAGCCACGTACACCCAAGGTGGCGGCCCCGGCCGCCAAACCACCAGCCCCAGCCTGCCAAACAACAATGACGGTTGCAACCAAAAAATAGCCGGGCGTTGTGGCGGGCGCCTGTGGTCCCAGCTTCTCGAGAGGCTGAGGCAAGAGACTTGGCTTGAGCCCAGGAGTTGGAGGTTGCTGTGAGCTGTGATGCCACAGCACTCTACCCAGGGGGACAGCTTGAGGCTGAAAACAAACAAACAAAAAAAAACCTCTGTATTACACTCAGGCTATTTTGTGGATCCTGCTCTCTGTTTACTAATTATCTTTTCAGATATATCTAATTGTGAAGTCTATTTATTAAGTTTTTACTTTCAATAATTTTTGATTTCTAAAAACTCTATTTGCTTCTTTTTAATATTACTTAGTCATATCTTAGAGTCTCTTGCTTTTTCTGACATTTTCAATCTTTCATTTCCTTTATTTCTTTAAACATATACATCGTACATATTTTACATTCTGTTCAACTGTCTGAAATTTTTGTGGGTCTGGTTTTGTTGTCTATTTTTTTGCAAAGCCCTTGATTTTTTTGTGTGTTTTATGAATGAGAGCACATACTATCCTTGGAAACTTACAGGATTCTTTTAAGGTCTCAGTTGGAGGTGGGCTCCTACAGAGGGTATTTGCTTCTGCCAGATGGCAGGGGGCACTACTTACTGAAACAACATTAGACTAAAATTCTTAGCAAGAAGGTTTTGGATTATGCAGGTAGTATGAATTCAGGCAGCAACCTCTTTTGAAGATCACCCTAAGGTTATAAACTTTCAGGAGAGATTGTAATTTTCCTACTCTAGTCAGTGTCAAGTTTTAAGAAAGGCATTTTCCTTGCAATCCCCTGGGGAGTTGTTTGTGTGTGGAAAGGAGGATTATTTCTAGTTCAACCTGACTCTCAGTCTCAGGTCCTTCAGGCTCCCAGCCCTAGACAAATGGTGTTTTAAACTCCACACCTTGGATAGGCCCTAGGCATAGCTCCTGCCCCTGTAACCCTAGGCATGAACTGTGAGATTAAGGCTCAGGTTCACCACGTTCTGCAAAGGCCCTCAAAGGAAAACTGTGTTTCTGTCTACTTTCTGCTCTGGGTTCCCACTTGCACATAGTTTTTGTCCTTTGAATGTTTGCAATTCTTTTTTTTTTAAACTTTGTCCCTTTAGACAGGGTGTCTAGTCTATGACACTGCTGAAACAGAAGCCTATTACTTTTGCAATAATAAAAACATCTGTTAATTTTAAATTATCATTTTATATTATCCCTTTCCACAACTGTGAATTAACCAGAGGGTGGACAGAAATATTAGAAATAGAAAGTCTAGTCTGGGATACCACCAGGCCTGTCTTACTCTTAAATTAGATCAGAATCAGGTCGTGCCAGTTTTCCTGTAACATTTCATAATAATTGGGTATGAGAAACGAATGTTAGAAATGTCATATAACCCATTATAACCCTTTCGCTCATGGCTCCCAAGGATATCTTCTAGTAAGCCTCCAGAATATCTTATGATATTGAGCCAGTTTCAAACCGCAAGGGAAAATATGGGCATTGGGAACTGGGAACTACAGAAATATCCAGACCTTACTCAGAGCTAAAGTTCCGCCCTTAATCTACCATATTTGTTGATAAATTATAAAATGTACAGGTTAAATTTTATTAAAATTATTTTTTGTGCTCATTCTCTCAGGGTGGGATGATAGAGGATGAGGAAAGTATCCAGGGGGACTAAGAATACCCACCCAGGTCTGCAGCTCCCCAAGTGGGATTAAGACGAGTGCTGTGGTCTTCGGGGCTCAGTGCTTCCCAGGGTAGCCTCCCCCGGGACTTTGTGGATTGCCTGACTTTCCCCTCCCTCTCTTCAGAGCATAGAGATGTTGCTGGGGAGAAAGGGAGCTAGAGAGAGGAGAGGGGAAGGGTGTGGTGTAAGGTTTGAAATATGCTTTCGGGACAAAAACAGCTAGCAATTCCCTTGTTAGGGTTTTGGCTCGGCTTCAAAATTTAGTGAGTTTTTAGGCAGTTGATGGAGCCCAAGTTTCTACCATTAGAACTGTATTGATTTGGCTTAAGATTTCATTAATCTTCTTGAAATGGAGATACTTCTGGAACTCAAATGGCTACTGAGCAGGGAGCAGCAGATCAGTGACAATGACCACAGGAAGAGGTGGGACTGTGGCCGACTGGAGAACACACCCTGTCCACAGGGGTGGCCACTGTTCCTCCAACTGTTTCTATGTAGCAGGGTGGATCTTGTGATGTTTTTGACAAGTCAGAAAGCAGCATTTTTATGAGAAATGACATGATTTTTAAAGTGTTAGCAACTTATCTCACCATAAAGATAAAAAAAAAAAAAAGCACAGAAAGGCCAAAGGAGACACATCTGCGGGATGGACGCTGGTCACAGGCCACCCGTTTGCAGCCTTTGTGTTGGACTTTACCATTTGCTAGGTACCCCATTCAGAACGAACTTATCACATCCTTTGAGGGAGCAGGATTTTAGGCAGAGGAGAGAGAAAGAAAGAAAGAAGAAATTCAGGGACACTTGTGGAGAGATGTGAGTGGACAGAGGAGGAGGAGAGGAATGCGGGGAAGGAGGAAGTAGGGAAAACTTCATTCATAGTTCTGAGTGGACGGGCCGTGGGCCGGAGAGCCGGCTGGCCGGCGTGCTGCCTTTCCTGCAGGTGAACATGGACGAACAGGTCTGCCATTTCAGGACGCTGTTCATTCCAAATGTGAACTTGTGGAGTCATTCTTTCCATATGGAATTTATAAGCGGATGTAAAGCTTATTTTCAGGAGACAAAGCAGCATCCCTGAAAGATAAATAAGTTCTGAACACTTACTTACGTTCAACCAAAGAAAGCTGCTTGTAGGTAATTCCTTTGTAGTCATTGATCAAACAGATTTCTAGAGACTTCCCTACCAGGCAACATTCCTCTGTCTTGTTTGTTACAATATCTTTAAAAATATTTGATAGGAGCGGTGCCTGTGGCTCAAAGGAGTAGGGCGCTGGCCCCATATGCTGGAGGTGGCAGTTCAAACCCAGCCCCTGGCTCGGCGCCTATGGCTCAACCGGCTAAGGTGCCAGCCACGTACACCTAAGGTGGCGGGTTCGAATCCCCAGCCCGGACCTGCCAAACAACAATGACGGCTGCAACCAAAAAATAGCCGGGCATTGTGGCGAGCGCCTGTGGTCCCAGCTACTTGGGAGGCGGAGGCAGGAGACTCGCTTGAGCCCAGGAGTTGGAGGTTGCTGTGAGCTGTAATGCCACGGCACTCTACCCAGGGGGACAGCTTGAGGCTCTGTCTCAAAAAAATAAAAAAAATAAAAAAAATAAAATTTTAGGGAGTTTTATTATTTGTTGAATTGTGTATTATGTGAATTAGCATGGTGTTAAGAGAATAATCCTTAAAAATTTCTAGCGTGCAGAGTGCAGAGCAGTGCTCCAGCTCCCTGGGTGGGAGCCAAACACAACAGAGATTCACCTCTTTTCTGCTGACACCCTCAACTTGAATTTGGCTTTTTTTTTTTTTTTTTTTTTTTTGCCGTTTTTGGCCAGGGCTGGGTTTGAACCCGCTACCTCTGGTATATGGGCCCAGTGCCCTACTCCTTTCAGCCACATGCTTCTGGCCTGCGTTCTTTTTTCCCTTTGCATTCTCTCATCCCCTCAGCCTCTCTCTGTCCTTCCTTTGACAGAGACAAGACTTTGAGAGAAGCCCCCTTTCTCCAGGTGTGGTGATTTGTTAGCAAGCTCAGTGTAATCTGACTGAAGACTGAAACGTGTGTGTTTCTTCTTATGCATTTGAGAATAATATACCCAATAAAAAAGAAACAATAAGGTGGGGCGCCTGTGACTCAAAGGAGTAGGGCGCCGGCCCCATATGCTGGACGTGGCGGGTTCAAACCCAGCCCTGGCCAAAAACTGCAAAAAAAAAGAAACAATAATGTGCTCAAACTCTAAATGTTGGCAAAGAAAGTTACAACTCTCACCTAGATTGTGTAAGTGCCCCAGAGTAGAAGAACTGTCAAGTCCAGGCAAAGCACTCTATTGAGAATTTGGGCCCTTTAAAGGAAAATTTGGGTCTAGAGGCAAAGTCTACATGTGCCTGTGATCTTGATGAGATTGTGAACTCCTTGAAGGAAGAGGCTTCTTGTGAACGTAAGCAAATGGTCACCTAGCACACTGAAGCCCCTTTCAGGGCAGGGGTTTCTAGTTTCAACCAGGCTCCTTACCTTCTCCCGGGGCTGAGCAAGTTCCCAAGGCCTCCGGTTCGGTAGTGCTTGCCCCTAAGTGAGCTAAGTGCTGGTGAGTGGTGAGCTCTCCTACCTCCCACCCCCTCTGGGTGTCAGAGCAAGGCACAGTCCTGGACAGAGCTGGAATGAGGTTGGGGAGGCCACGCCTGACACCCACGTGGACTCTTAGCAACACACCCTCATTCTTCCCCAGTTTCCCAGTAGTCTTTCTCTGTCTCTGTTGTCTGAACCTCGTCTTTGGTCATTAGTAGGTCTAACTAAATCTTAATAGTGTTTTTCCATACAGACACATATATATCGGTTTTGTGACCACTATCAGGAAAGAAGTATGTTAAATGGCTGATAGGATACCATGGGCTTATTTTCTTTTTGCTTTTAAAAATTATTCAACCTTTTTAAGATGAGCACTTGTTTTATAATTTTTTTCTAAGTGTGTACTAAGATAAGGACGTAAGGAAGTGGAACTAGCCAAGGCCTCCCTCCCACCTGTGCCTCAAATGCCACCCCACCCTGCCCTCCCTACCAGGCCGTCACAGGCCCCCACCTTCAGGGAAGTGTATGGAAACGTCCATCCTTACGTCCTTACATTCCTGGCCTGGTCAGATGAAACCCTCCCTTTGATTTATGGTGCATTTATGCTTTGGGACTTGCCACTCAGGAATAATCAGCGTGTAGCAAATTTAATGTCAGAGAGTAACTGCCTTTCTTTGCTAAATAGAGAGCAAAACTTAGTGCAGCATTATGAGCCCAATTTTGCTACAAAAGTGAAATGCCTGCAGGTGTGTGTGTATCTATGCGTACACAGGGAGAGGAGGCTGAAAGGATATATGCCAGCCTGTCCATGTGGTCATTGATAGGCTGTTACCTGTAACTATATTTTATCTCTGGTGCTTAGTATGTGTTTTCCAAATCTCTTGGTGAACATCAGAAAATAACTCCTAAATAATAAACTCCTAAATAAATAAATGTGTTTTTTCAGTGCTTTCTCTGTCTCTGCATCTAACCAGCAGGCCTCCCTGTGCCACAGCCCAGGGGCTCTCTCCTGGACGCTGTGGACCAAACTCTAAGAACCCTGACTCTCACACTGCCCCATCTCACCCTGGGTACCAGGCTGATCCCCAAGGCCCTAGCACACCTGCTGTGCCAGGCATCACTCCAAGGCCCCTCCCATCCCTGGCTCTGGCCAAGTTGGGTCTACGTGCTGCTCCACTCAGCACAGGAAATACCTCAGTCCCAGCCCCAGCACAGAGTGCCTCTGCCCTTCAGCTTCTAAGTGTGTACTAAGATAAGGAAGTAAGGAAGTGAACTAGCCAAGGCCTCCCTTGGAACTGGGCACTCACCCCCAATCCTGCCCCCACTAAGACCTCTGGGATCTGGCCAGGTCCCCACAGTCCCCAGCCCACTGGTGCCCAGTCAGGCTCAGCACCTTCCACCAGGGCTGCTGTAGCAGCTTCCTGCAGAGTCCCAAGGCCTGTCCTCAGTCTTTCAGCCGTGGCCTGTCTGCCCTCCACTTTGCTTCAGGGACTGACCTGAGCACCCAACACCCGGCTGCAGCTTCCCTGGGGGTCCCAGCCTCCCCCACAAGCCCTGGCAGTCTCACCAGCAGCCCAGAGCCTCCTCCTGCCAGCTGCTCCAGAGTCTGTGCCATTGGCCTCTGGGATGCTCTCCCAGATCCTCTCATACCTTCACACCTCACAGGTCAGGCACTGGGAGGCACAGGAGATGGAGACAAGCCCTTCACCTCAGGGTACTCACCCCTGGGAAGGGGACAAAGGCCAAGCACCCAGGGGAGCCTGCAGTGCGGCCTGTCCCAAACTAATAGGTGAGTGATCCAGCCTCCCTCCACGTGGCCAATGGGACTTGGGGTTTGATCTTATTACAGAAACCAGTATAGTCACTAAACCTCATTTCTACTTCAGATAAGCGGTTTATACACCGAGTTTTCTGGAATGCCAGGTTCCTGGCAGAAATTTCTAGGGCAGTCTAGGCTATGCTGCATTAACAACAACGAAATCCAAAAGGTTTATTTCTCATCCAGGCTGCTGCCCGGTAGACACGGCTGAGCTGTGCTGGGAGTTGTCCCCACTCCCAGACCCAGCCTGGAGCTGCCCCACTGCTGGGAGGATGGCTTATCACCGCTGCAGGTTGGAAGAAACACGCTTCTGAAAGGTCTTCATCTGGAAGTGACTCATCCCTTCTTATATAGTGTGTTGATGGAAGCAGGTCACGTGAGGGCAGGAAAACACAATTCTACCTCTTACCCAAAAGAGAACCATAGGAAAACCTGGTGAACAGCACTGCCAAAGGCCACAGAAAACCTCGAATACTGGGTCCAGAACATTTCACCTCCCAGCTCTGTCTTTGAAAGTGGGTAGCTTCTGCTCAGAGCTGAGCATCGCCTCTGACTGCCCTGGTTTGGGACACCATGCTTGGTGCTAGGCTCTGGGTTCAGTGAGTGAGCCAGACAGGTTGCGCCTCTGCCTTCATGGGGCTGATGGTGTGGTTGGGAACACAGATGGTTGGTCAACCTGCAACAGTACAGTGAGAGGGTACAGTGAGGAAAGGAAGGGCAAGCTGCTGCTGGGTTTTGCCTTTTTGCAGGCAAGATGGGGAATGTGGACTTTGTATATTTAGCTCAGGGATGCTGGAGGCCTAGAATGCTGCTATTTAAATGGAAAAGGGTATCAGGGTCTTTGCGAGTAGGAGGGTGAGAAGAAAAGGAAGTAAAATAATGATGTTATATTATCAGAAGGGAATAGTTACATGACTTGCAATAATACTGAAACTTCCTCTTTTCCTACTTTTTGTCTATTTCTTTCATTGCACTTATCACAAGGTGTGCCTGTTATGTATTACATATTGTTGTTTTCTGAAATGGGGGAGTTGTTCTGCACCCAAATATAAGCCCATGGCTGTCTTGTTCCCCGACGTGACTGGCCCCTATCCAAACACCTAGGTGACTCAGACACTTGTTGGTTGTAGCTGAATTAGTAAGTCATTTATCCAGTGCCTACTGTGCGCTGTGCAGAGTGCCAGGAGCTGTCACTTTCCTTATGCGCACACCTCCCTCTCCCTACCCGCCAGAGTTTTGCTGTGTTACCCAGGCTAGAGGGCAGAGGCGTCAGCGTAGCTCACAGCAACCTCAAACTCCTAAGGTGGAGTGCTGTTTCTGCCTCAGCCTCCCGAGTAGCTGGGACTAAAGGCGCGCGCCACCATGCCTCACTAATTTTTCTATTTTTAGATGAGACCACGCGCACACCCTTTTAATCGACCCTGTGAAGTACAGATGACCCTCATCTTCATTTTGACAATGAGGAAACGGAGCCCCTGGGGTTCCAGCGACTGGAAGGGTCCACCCAGCCAGCAGGAGAGCCACCAGGGCCACCATCGGGTTTGCGAAGCTCGAGACGTTGTGAAATTCGGCCGCCGCAGGCCGGGGGTGGCTGGGCTTGGGGCTTCTCGGCTGAGTCTCGGGGCTTCACCGGCGCGTGGGAACAAGAGCAGCACCCACTAGGGAGGGTGCCAGGAGGTTTAAGAGATGCCTTAGAGCACCCATGAGTGTGTCTGATCTCTCCCACACGCCAACTCCAAGCACCGGCTTCCCAACCTCCTCGCAGACCTGTCCTCCCTAGCTGCAGTGGACGCTGGAGGATTGCAGCGGCTCCAGACATCAGGAGTTCCGCGCCGTGTCTGAACATCCGGGTCACAAGCTCATAGGGACCAATGAGTGAAGCTACCGTGAAGCCAGGGGGCGGGGAGAAAGGGGGCATCATGGCCGCCCCCAGTGAGCGGCTTCCGGGGACGTGCGGGAGGTGCCGTAACCCGCAGCGCTGCCACTGCTGACCGACCTTCTGCCTTGGTCGGGCCTGAGCAGTTGTGCGAGGCGGCGGCTGGAGAGGGACTCATGGGGACGGTGCACGCCCGGGTAAGAGGCCTAACGACCCGCGGGCTGTGTGACCCCTGGGCAGGCCCGGCGGACGGGTGCGGCTGCGCCCCGAGGGTGCCAGGGCGGCGGGGCCGGGTGGAGTAGGCCACCAACTTATCGCCCCGGGCCTGCTAGTCTCTCAGACTTCCGAGTAGGAACCTGTTGCTCATAGGAGGGACGAAATTTGCTCAAGGTCACTCCTCCAGTCGGTGGCCCAGAAAGTAGTAAGGAACTTTCATGCTGTCCGGGACACCACAGAATACATTCTTTCTGATTTGACTTCTCAACCCTCAGCCATTTCAGTGTCTTCTCTCCTTACTGGTCATCTCTCCCAGCCTCTCCCTGCTCAGCCTCTGCTGGAGTCGTTGGAGAGCCCTAAAAGATGAAGGGTCTTTAAAGCCTTCTAACCTAGATCTATCTAGAAGTCCCCTTTTCTGATGTTTATCCTGCAGAGATGGAGCCTCTCAGTACTTCAGTTCCTCCGTTTACAGTGAAAGTAGTAATAGTATCTACCTCCCCAGGCTGTTGCCAGAATTAAAAGACTTAACGTATACGGAGTACTTGGGTGCTTGTGCGTACTCTTTGCCAAACTTCTCTTTCACTCGCCCTGCTCAGAAGTTTTCAGTAGTTCCCCATTTAATTTCCGAAAGAGTTTAGTACAGACTCCTCAGCCTGAAGTTGGGAATTGGTTTTAACATCCTTCGCGTGTCTTTCGCTCAGATCAAACACCATTGCTGTTCTAACACTCTTTGGGTGTGCTATTGCACGCCATCACCTACCTTTGGCTATCAAAATATTCTCAGATCTTAAAACTCAGTTCAAGTCACTTCCTACATAAACCTCTTTATCTTCTTATTTGGATGTGCTACCACTTCCTTGTCATTTATCCCCCGGTGCCATTTATATTTTGCCTTATTTCACTCTGTGTCCTGTCTTATCCTATTGGGCTCTAAGTTTCTAGTTATAGTAGGAACTTACTTGGCTTGCCTGCCTTGTAGCATTCTTGAACAAAGTAAGTATCCATTCATTTTTTTCAACTAATATTTACCGGTGGCCTTCTATGTGCCTGGCACTGCCATAGGTACTAGGGAGACATCAAATAATAAATAATCTCAACTTTTATGGAGCTCCTTTGATAATAAATTTGCTATTCCTTTGATTACTACATGGACAAAAATGTTTTCAATTTCTTAAACTTATTTTTAGTTTCAGAATGTTAATTACGGGGGTAAAGTGTTTTTGTTACATGGATATCTTACAGAATTTTTATGTCAGGGTTTCTAGTGCCTGTCCCCAGAATAGTGCTCCTTGTACCCAGTAGGTAAGTTTTTATTCCACACCCACTCCCCCCCCCCACCATCTTGGTTTCTTATGTCCTTCTGTGGTAGCTTTGTGACTGTGTGTACCTATTTATTAGCTCCCACTTATTTGTGAGAACATATGATGTTTGGTTTTCCATTTCAATTCTTTTATTTGACCTTTACTTCTCAGTAACCAGTGTCTTTTGAACATTTTAATTAGGAATCATAGTAAGAAGACATTTTCCATTTGCCACCTAGAAGTACTCTCATGCCTGTGTGAAACAAAATTTTGTGAAACAATATTTATTATTTATGTTTGCTATATATTGTTATGTTTTAATTTTTTCTAAGATAGGGTCTCACCTTTTTTTTTTTTTTGTCAAGATGGGCTCTTGACTATGTGGCCCAGGCTGGTCTTAAACTCCAGGGCTCAAGGGATCCTCCCACTTCTGCGTTCCAAGGTGCTAGGAGTACAGATGTGAGCCACCACACTGGGCTTGTATGGTTGTTTTCCATTTGATTCTAGTCTATATCACTTTAAAGATGCTATTCAAAGGTCATTAAATGTATCTCACATCCTGCCCCCACTGCCTTTCATAGTGCCTTACACATGGTGCTACATAAAAGCTTGTTGACAGACCAGTAGACTGATTGGCTTAAAGTTTAGAGGCTAGATCCAAATACTTGTTTTAATTTGCATTATCAAATACTTTTACTCGGGCAGCTCCTGTGGCTCAAAGGAGTAGGGCACCAGCCCCATATGCCAGAGGTGGCAGGTTCAAACCCAGCCCCGGCCAAAAAAAAAAAAAAAAAATACTTTTATTCTATGCTTGTTCTTCTAGACACTACTTGCTGCAGTTGCCACTATTTTAATTGGCCAGGGCTGGGTTCGAACCTGCCACCCTCAGTATATGGGGCTGGTGCCCTACCCACTGAGCCACAGGCGCGACACAAGTGGCATCTTTTTTTTTTTTTTTTTTTTTACAAATAGAGTCTCACTTTATTGCCCTTGGTAGAGTGCTGTGGCATCACAGCTCACAGCAACCTCCAACTCCTGGGCTCAGGAGATTCTCTTGCCTCAGCCTCCCGAGTAGCTGGGACTATAGGTGCCCGCCATAACGCCCGGCTATTTTTTTGTTGCAGTTTGGCCAGGGCCGGGTTTGAACCTGCCACCCTCGGTATATGGGGCCGGTACCCTAATTACTGAGCCACAGGTGCTGCCCAAGGCATCTTATTTTTTAATGATCTTTTTCTCCTTCAAGTGGGCCTCAGGTGTACAGAATTAGATTCTGTACAGAATTAGACTCTTTGGTTGCCATAGCTTGTGCACAGTCCCTTTAGTTTTTTTTTTGCTTTGTTTTTTTTTTTTTAGACAGAGCCTCAAGCTATCCTCCTGGGTAGAGTGCCATGGCATCACAGTTCACAGCAACCTCCAACTCCTGGGCTCAAGCGAGTCTCCTGCCTCAGCCTCCCAAGTAGCTGGGAGTACAGGCATCCGCCACAACGCCAGGTCATTTTTGGTTGCAGCCATCATTGTTGTTTGGTGGCCCGGGCTGGGGATTCGAACCCGCCACCTTAGGTGTATGTGGCTGGCGCCTTAGCCACTTGAGCCACAGGCGCTGAGCCACAGTCCCTTTAGTTAATTAATTTTTATCTGTTTTATTTAGTGAGCACTGATGCATCAACCCCAAGTCCAAGAACTTGCAGGTTAACAGTAGCTCATGCTGGCCTTAGTGCTCCCCAAAACCATCCTAGGAATCAACTCCTGAATTTTGTGGAGCATCATCTAATAACAAAACTCAGAGTTTGGAGGCGCCTGTGGCTCAGTGAGTAAGGCGCCGGCCCCATATACCGAGGGTGGCGGGTTCAAACCCAGCCCCGGCCAAACTGCAACAAAAAATAGCCGGGCGTTGTGGCGGGCGCCTGTAGTCCCAGCTACTTGGGAGGCT